>JAANYP010003377.1:0-272113 GCA_020465985.1 Centrapalus pauciflorus | reverse complement strand
TTGACTTTTGCACTTTCCAGTTCACTCATCAGTTTGTTGAACCTGTCAAAGATTTGAGTGAGGTTTTCATTCTTGCCACCAGAAAAGTTTTCATACTGCTGTTTCAAGAGGTCCTTTTGATTTCTCTTGGTACTGGCATTACCAGCAAACCTCTTCTCTAAGGCATTCCAAAGAGAGTGAGCAGTATAAAACTTTTTGAAATGATGTTGATAGGCATTAGGAATGGCTATTTGTAATAGTGTAAGTGCTTTCACTTCATTCATTCTAGCGTTCCTTTTAAGTTCAGTTTTTGGAGGAGTTTTGACTGGTTTCCCCTCAGCATCAAGTTCTGGATCAACTACAGGAGGAAATTCAACAGCTTCCCATATGGCATAATCAATGAATTGAATATGCTGTTGAATCCTGAGTTTCCACATCTCAAACTCAGTGGGCTTGAGCATAGGCACTTTGAGTCCTTGCCCAGATCCACTGCTGCTATTTTCAAATTCCATTGTAAAAGATTAAAAATTTAAAAGAAAGTTTTTGACTTTGAAAAACAAAGAGTAACCTGGTTTGAAAAACCTGATTTGAACAACCTGGTTTGACAAACCTGGCTCTGATACCACTTGTCAGGATCTAAAACTGAATAACCAAGATTAACTGATCTGAAATTTATCAGAGTATAAATCAATAATCTTGTTTTGAATCAAAGTTTAATTAAGAAGTTTGCGGAATAACACTTAATTATTTTGACAAAAAAAAACTTTCAGAACCAATGAAGCCTAAAACATAAGAAGTAATCAAGACTGTTTGTATTGCTGAATTCAATGATTACAATCACCTCTAATCTGTTTGATTAGACGAAGAACACAGACTGTTCTTAGTGTTGGTACATCCCGTGTGACGATAGCAGTCTAAGGTGTCTTACATTGTGATTTTGCATATGTTTGGTATATATATTATATATGATTGATGTGTATCAGTGTTTGTATGTTTGAACTTGATGTAACGTTTTACAAGAAGTTCAAACATAAAACTCAAAGATAAAATCAATCATAAGGTAATATTATAAGTTTCATCACTTAAGTGGTTAAGTGTATTGGTTAGATTCGAATATGTAAAGGAAGACATTCGAATCTGTGATAGATTCGAATGTATCCTTAGATTCGAATAGGTTAGATTCGAATCTGTCAGATGGACAGATTCGAATGAGGCCTTAGGCCAGATTCGAGGTTGGCCCACAACAGACTCGAATCAGGGTCTATAATTAGGGATAGACTCGAATGATTAGCTGACCTTTGGCAGAATTCGTGAGGAATTAAGCGATAGGCGATCTAGAGTTTATCAGCTAGGTGAGTCCCATTTCGGAGAGAATTAGTACGTGGGATCGTTCGTGTGTCGTCCGTTCAGCGTCTAATAGTCTCCGTGTTTCCGTTGGTTGAGAGTTGTCCGTCTGACCGTCAACGAGGATTCCGCACTCGTTAACGGGTCCGCGTCTAGATAGATCTGTCAGTGGTAGACCTTACAAGTGGTATCAGAGCCTACGGAGTGTTCGTGGTGTTCTTCGTGGGTTCATAGCAGAAACAATTCTAGGTTCTTGACGCTAGTTTGGACGGTTATTACCTCCTCAAAAAGTGTTTCTTGCGGCATAGCCAATTCAATTACGGGAAACCCTTTGTGAGTTTTTCACCAGTATCAAACATTAATTAGTTTCGACATCTATCTAGATTCGAATAAGTTAATTTTATAATCAGTTTCTAATTAAATTACATTAAGTTCAAATTCAAATTCTTTCAGAAAAGATGTCGAACCTTCAGAAATTCCTTGAAATGGATCACGAGTGGGAAGGCCAATGCACCACCTAAGCTGTGGAAAGTTGAGGATTACTACTGGTGATAGGATAGATTCACGGATTTTGTAACGATTCAACGACATGCGCATGTGGGTGTGCTTAAAAGTATCTGAGTTGAAGGCCGTCAAAAAGGTTCTGTACATTCAATGATGAAAAGAAGATGACAAGAAAACATATTGAAGCCGAAAAAAGCTTTCCCTCTATTACCCGGAATTGGCGTTACCTCAGATATCTTGCACCACATTTCGACTCAGAGGACGTCGAAAGAGCTTTGGGAGTCCTTCCAGAAAACGGTGTGGGGTAACCACGGGTACGTAGAAAGCGTACAGATGCTGTTGACCCAACAGTTTTGAATAAGGCTCTTAAGGATGAACAGTTGGATGATAATTATCACCGTTTTATCATCTGATAAATGCTTGAAAGTCATGGCATTGAGTACTCGACAAGTGACAAGAACATAAGCTTCTGATGCCCTAGCAGCCAAATGGGCCTAATGTATGTGCTATGATTAAGCACTGAAATGAAGATAAGTATCTATGCTCAATCACTGGATGACATCGTGGGAACGTTGAGGGCATATCACTTCGAAATGATAAAGGCTGAGACTGATTATGAGCAAGTCCAAAATCCGGCTATGTATTTTGGAAAGACATCAAAATCATCAGTGACAGCTGATCAGAAGAGTGCTACAGCGTTTTTCACCGGAGAAACGTCATCGACACCAGAGTCCGAAGACTCAATCAATCGCGCGTTCTTAGGGTTAGGAAGATCGGAAGAACCGCAACCTCAAGTCAATCAGGCATCTACAGGTCAGAACTATTCAAAGATGCCAATGAGCGCAAAGTCGGCGGAAGAACATCTGAATCTGCTTGCTTCGTTTGTAGCCGCATATGGAAATTGCGTTCAAGGGAAGATTAATGATCCGGCTCTTTGGGATGAAGATTACGATCAGGTCGACCCTGATGACTTAGAGGAGATGGATCTTAAATGGCAACTGGCCATGGTAACCCAACGGGTTAAGAGATTCATAAAAAGAACTGGGAGGAATCTCCAGATGAATAACAAGGGGATAGGATTTGATAAGTCCAAGGTCAAGTGCTACAACTGTCAGGGATTGGGACATTTCGCGAGGGAGTGTCAAAGACCGAAGGTAGAGTCATACCAGGGGCAGAGTCAGCAACAAGGACAGTACCAAAGTCAGTCCCAACAGAGATATCTTCCGAGTTCTTCATCCGGTCAGGCCAATCTAGCGGGTCTAATTTCAAATGTCACTTCTGACAGACAGCTAGATGGTTCATATGACTGGAGTTCACATCCGGAGTCCAATGCTAGAGCTTTTATGGCTGAAGTTACGGAAAATGGTTGTGATGAGGCTGAGCAGACCACAAGGGACAACAGTCCGATGTGGGTAGAGAAAGCGAATGATCAGACCGTGCTGGAGTTTGCTGCTCAGATGGCCAACGTGGAATCTGATAACTCTAAGGTTAGTCTTTCTAATTCTCTATTTCGTGAATTATGTGCTTTATGTGTTAATTCTAATGATAGGTTAAATCTAGTTTTAGACTCACATAAGACCATAGCTGCTCAAAATGAAAATTTAAAAATAGAAAATGCTAGCCTAAATGACATAAAACAAGATTTAAAGGAAAAACTTAAGGCTGATGCTCAAGATGTAATTGTTCTAAAAGACAAACTGAGTGAGCAGTGTGTTAGGATAGAACTTATGTATGAGCATGTAGAGGCCTTGACCAAAAGTCTGAAAGACAAGGACATAGAGCTAGCCGAGACAAAGGTTAAGGTAGCAGAGGCCAATAGCAAGCTGGAAAAGTTTAGGAATTCGAGCCTAAACCTAGGGAAAGTCTTAGATGCCCAAAGACAGTCTAAGAAGCCTGTAGGTCTAGGTTTTCACGAAATTCCTCCACCTTTCAATGATAACTATGTGCCTCAGCCTCAGGAGAAAACTGACAAGTCAGTAGTTTTAGAGGACCTACCTGAACCTACACCTGAGCCTAAAGTTGAAAATACACCTAAGGTGACTGACTCAACCGTCAAGGTCAAGAAAGTGAAATTTGTGTCTTCCTCCAGTGAAACACCTGCAGGAAAACAGAAGATTTCATGGGCTGACCAGGTCGAAGAGTCAGACACAATAGATGTACCAAAGGAAGTAGACACCAGTGAGACACCTAGATCTAAGGGACCAACCAAAAAGTCCATGGATAAGATGTCTTGCTTTAGATGTCACGAGAAAGGGCACGTTGCTTCTCACTGTCCAAATAGGAAAGCTGATGTTACACCTAAGACAGTGAACCCAACACCTGTTAAGCCCTCGACAAGTGTGGCGAGCACGAGTAGTTCTCAGAGTACCGAGAAAACTGTGCAGGCCGCACCAAAACCTGTTGTGAAACAAACACCGGTTAAGGTTGGACCAAAAGAAGTGGTTAGGACAAATTCACCGAATCGTGTCTTTAATCAATCTAGGTCAGCACCTCAACAAGTCTATAGGAGCACCACACCTAGCAGGTCACACACTCCAGTTAGGTCACATACTCCTGTTAGACAATATGTTCCGGTAAAAGCTCAGGGATCACAGTCTGAAATGCATTATAATAAGACTTATTCTAGAGCACCACAACAAATGCCTACTCAAAGGCAAAGAGTGAATCTAAATCACTCGGCACCACAACAGAATTCAGTTCAAAGGCCCAAGTCACCTGAAAGGCGAGATGGGTACTTGAAAGAGTTCAAGTATGTGGACGAGAATGGTATTACCAAGTCAGTCATGGCTTGGGTTCCCCGTGATAACTAACCTATTTTCTTTCATGTGCAGGAGATAAATACCGGTCCAAACAACAAGTGGTTCGTCGACAGTGGTTGCTCCAGGCATATGACGGGGGAAAGAAGTCTTCTCACAGACTTCAAGGGGGGTAATAGGGGATTTGTATCATTCGCTGGCAACAAAGGAGGAAATATCACTGGAACTGGAGAAGTCACTAATGGGACGATTACATTGGATCAAGTTTATCACGTTGATAAACTGGTTCATAATCTCATTAGTGTATCTCAAATCTGTGATAAGAAGAACTCGGTGTTATTTACTGACACTGAGGCGTTAGTGCTAAAGCCGGGATTCAAGATACCTGAAGATTGGATATTGATGCGGGCTCCAAGGAAGAATGACTTGTACATGCTCGATATGAACAAGCCAGATAATTCGATGGGTCCGATCTGTTTACTATCAAAAGCTTCGGAGACGGAATCGGTTTTGTGGCACAGACGCATGGCTCACTTGCACCTAAGGAAAATGAACTACATAACGAAGAATGGTTTGGTGCAAGGTGTGCCTCTGAAGAGTTTTCAATTTGAAGACAAGTGTCTACCGTGCATGAAGGGCAAACAACACAAGAAGACACACAAGTCCAAGAAGCAGAATTCCATAGCCTCGACATTCGATTTGTTGCATATGGACCTTTTCGGCCCTATCAACAAAAGGAGTATAGGAGGTAGTTGGTTTTGCTTAGTTATCACCGACGATTACTCACGTTTTTCTTGGGTTTTCTTTTTAGGTACAAAGGACGAGACGGCTGCGAAGCTCATCGGGTTCTTAGACCAAGTGGAGAATTCCTACGGAACTAGGGTTAAAAGTATTCGTAGTGATAATGGGACAGAATTTAAAAACTCTGTAATTGGTGTATATTGCCTATCAAAGGGCATCGTGGATCAATTCAGTGCACCATATGAACCACAACAGAATGGGGTGGCCGAACGTAAAAACCGAACATTGATTGAGGCTGCAAGGACTATGCTTTCGGATTCAAAGCTTCCTACCATGTTTTGGGGGGAGGCAGTGAATACCGCGTGCCATATTTTAAATAGAGTCCTTACAGTCAAATCATTGAACAAAACATGTTATGAAATTTTGAATAAACGGCCACCTAACTTAACTGGATTCGAACCGTTTGGAGTACCATGTACACTTTTAAGAACAAAACATCAACCGAAGTTTGGTGAAAAGGCTGACGAAGGATACTTCCTAAGTTATGTGCCAAACTCACCAAACAAACGGGTTTTTAACAAAAAGAGTGGTACTGTGGAGGTTGTGTATAATATTGAAGTCACAAGTTATACACATGAACCCCAAACTGGTCCGGAATGGATTTTTGACTATGATAAGTTATTTGAGTCATTTAACATTCCTTTGGATGATACTGCAGGTACAATCGATAAAGACATGGCGACGTTACACCTAAATGACGATGGCCATATTTTTCCAAGAACCACGTTCGAATCTACGTCCGAGCCTACTGCGACTGTAGATGTGTCTCCAGAAGTTGCTAATCCAGAAGAACCTAACACTGAGAATCAGACTCAAGCATCAAGTTCTGCCTCTGAGGAAAACGTCCGTGAGGAAGAGAATGTGGAAGCTGAGCCTGTTCCCCCTTTAGGTGAAATAGGATCCAACTTAGGAGATAATCTAAGGGTAGACGAAATAGAGACCTCTAGGATTAACAAGAACCATCCTATAGATAGCATCATAGGAAATCCTAACGAGGGTGTGAGGACTCGGAGTAGTGTAAATAACAACACTGTGTTGTTGTCGATGATAAACGACTCCGAGGCATATCACACATGTCTATATTCGTGCTTCATATCGCAAGTAGAGCCCAAAAATGTGCAAATGGCACTTAAGGACAACTCCTGGGTTGAAGCGATGCAGGAAGAACTGTCACAATTTAGGAAACTAGAAGTGTGGGAGTTAGTTCCGTTACCTCGAGGGGAGATTGCAATAGGAACCAAATGGGTTTTTAAGTGCAAGAGAGACGATCGGGGTATAGTCACGCGCAACAAAGCGAGATTAGTTGTAAAGGGTTTCAACCAAGAGGAGGGAATCGATTACAACGAAGTGTTTGCACCAGTAGCAAGGTTAGAAGCAATTAGGTTGTTTTTAGCTTTTGCCTCCTTCAAAGGATTTAAAGTATATCAACTGGATGTTAAGAGTGCTTTCCTGTATGGGAAAGTGAAGGAGTTAGTATATGTAGAACAACCACCCGGGTTTACAGATCCTAAATATCCTGATAGAGTATATCGTTTAGATAAGGCTCTTTATGGATTACATCAGGCACCTAGGGCATGGTATGAGACTCTATCGAACCATCTCTTAGAAAACGGCTTTGAGAGGGGTAGGATAGATAGTACTCTTTTTGTGAAGAGAAAAGGAGATCACTTTATCTTGGTGCAAGTGTACGTCGATGATATCATCTTTGGATCATCAGACGAACAGATGTGCAAAGATTTTGAGAAGGTGATGAAGTCAAAGTTCGAGATGAGTGCTATGGGGGAGTTGAATTTCTTTTTGGGGTTACAAGTTGACCAGAAGAAGGAAGGCATGTTTATCCATCAGACCAAGTATGTCTATGACATATTGGAACGGTTTGGGATGGAAGGAACGAAGTTGACTGCCCATTTTAGCACGCCGATTCAAGTGAATCACAATCTCGGGCCGGGTACTGATGGTGATACCGATGTGGATCCGACTTTATATCGGGCCATGATTGGGTCACTTATGTATTTAACTGCTTCAAGACCTGATATTATGTTTGCTGTTTGTATTTGTGCTAGGTTTCAAGCGAATCCGAAGGAGATGCATATGAAAGCTGTGAAGCGGATTCTACGATACCTCAAGTCGAAACCGAAGCTGGGACTTTGGTATCACGCGGAGGGAGATCTAGAGTTGGAGGCGTTCACAGATTCTGACTACGGAGGATGCAGCTTGACGCGCAAATCAACGACTGGAGGTTGTCAGTTCCTCGGAGGGAGATTGGTGTCCTGGCAATGCAAGAAACAAACATCGGTAGCCGTGTCAACGTGCGAGGCCGAGTATGTTGCTGCTGGTAGTTGCTGTTCACAGGTTCTGTGGATACAACAACAATTGCGGGATTACGGTTTGGCTTATACTCAAACTCCAATTAGGATAGACAATCAATCTACAATTGCTATAACAAATAATCCAGTTAAACACAGTAAAACAAAGCACATAGACATAAGACATCATTTTATTCGTGATTGTGCTGAAAAGAACTTGATCAAACTGGTAAAGGTGGCAACTGAAGATAATAATGCTGATTTATTTACCAAAGCGTTTGATAAGTCACGATTTGAGTATTTAATTCAACTTAATGGAATGCGCAACCCAGAGTAAATTGACCTTAGTAGTATTTTATTTCCTTTTATAGTTGTTATATTTCTTTCTTTTTACTGTAGTCTGCTAATTTAGGAAAGTTTCTAATTTAGGAAAGTTTCTATTTTTAGTAAGTTTCTATTTTTAGTAAGTTAGTAGATTAGCTTAGTTTAATGCGTTTTGCTATGAAAAACAAAAGAAAAAAGAGAGAAAATTACAAAAATACAAAAAAAAGAGAATATCAGAAAAGGAGTTAAGTCTTAGATACATAGGTTCAAAGTGACGAAAATTAGCACCGTCGTTACAGACTCTAAGTGTTTAGGCTTTCACACATAATGCAACTAAATCCTAAGTGTTATACTTTATTTAGTTTGATGTGTTGGTAGGCATAATACATATAGGGAATCTCAAGGCTAATAAAATATTCTAGAAAAAGTCAAGCGTGTCACTAACTTAGATGTATGACCAATCGGTCTTAATTTTTATGTACAAGACATACAAACATTGAGTCTAAATGAGGTATGCAAACTTTCTGGGGATGTATAGCAACATCAAATACGTCTGAAAATGGAAAGAATAGAAATATCATGAAAAACTGAGAGTCGAAAACATGCAACTCTGTTGTACGTAAGTACAGACCTGTTGTCTCTGTTTAGATTCGGGTTAGCAGACATGTCGCTTTGTTGTACGTCAGTACAGACCTGTCACCGCTATCTGCTAACTTTAAAGTTAAACCTTAAGTCGAACTAAGACACTTTGTTGTATGAGAATACAGACCTGTGTCCGATGTTTGTCTTTTAAAGAAAGTTTGCAAATACCAACAAGTTAGAATTTTTGTCTGTGTGCCTTGATCATAAAAGTATGTCTATGTCTGAGTCACGTACGATAATTTCCTGATAAATAAAAAGGCCAAGGGATATTCCGAAATGTAGAGTGTTTAACAGGGTAAAATACCAACAATCGGCTAAATAGGTATGTCACGACAAACAATCAAAGGAATCAAAAATTCCTAAGTGTGAAAGTTTAAGTACTGAACGTTAGTATCGGACATCGCTATCTGATTGAACCTTTCTTAGACTATACTCATCAAAAATATGTTGTTAAGTATTTAGCTTAGATTGTAAATTTTTCTTAAGTCTAGATTAAATTTTTGGTCAAAATTTTATTTTACTTTATTTTATTTTCTTTTATTTTTACCTTAGTTTATTTTATTTTATTTTAGTTTAGTTTAATTTTTACTTAGGTAAAAGGTCAAAAATTACTGAGCGTGCATTCAAAGTTGAATAAAATATACAATGCGTGAAATATCTGAGCTTAGGGTAAAAGAGTTGGCATAGATTATTTGGTTACACAATACTGTAGAAAATAGTTGGAAAAGTTGAAGTTATTTCAAAATTTCCGAAATTTTTCTAAGTGTTGGAAATTTCGAATCTAAGACAGACTAGAAAGTGAGATACTTCGAATCTGTCAGTAGACTCGAAATTGCACAGACTCGAATGTGAGATACTTCGAATCTGTCAGTAGACTCGAAATTGCATAGACTCGAAGGTAGGTAGTATAAATAGGTCCACAGTAATGGCATTTATTTCTTACTACCCTCGAATCTGATTTCTCGAATCTATCTGTGGCGATCTCGAATCTAATCTCGAGTCTAGCGTACTTCTACTAAACGACATTTCGTCGATTCTAAAGCTTTTGTGTTCGATTCTACACTCCTTTCTAGGTATAATCAACTGGATTGTACAAGATCTATGTAGTTTTATACTCAATTTAAGGCTAAATCGTCGAATTTTTGAAGTTTTATAGGTCAAAATAGGGTTTTTGCAAAATTACCAAGTTTGGACTAATAAAAGATCAAATTAAGAGCATAAATCAATAATTAGAACCTAGTTGAACTAATGTATGTGATTTACTACGTTCAAAATGGTTAAAATTGTGAGTTTTTGTTGAAAAAAAGGCCGATGGGCATTCGAGTCTGTTCATGGCCCTCTCGAATCTGTCATTAGATTCGAAATGACTATGATTCTCGAATCTGTCCATTAGACTCGAAAAGAGAGACTTCGAATCTGTTTATCAGATTCGACTAGGGTTTATTCGAATCTGTTACTCTCGAATCTGTACTTCATTTATTTTGTTGAATTTAAATTTTATTAAACTTGTGGAAATTTAATTGTGTTAGACTTTGTATTTAATCAAATACAAAATACAACAAATTTGAATTTAAACGAGTTTATTGATTTTTAATGACTCTAACATTTTAACTTACTGTGCAGATATGGCAGCTCGTGCTTTCGTCCCTAAACATAACATGGTTCTTAATCCAGAAAATAATATCCCTGAGGCGCAGGGTTATCGTGAAGTGTTGGACTTCTTAGCTGAGTCCAGAATTAGTTACGCTCTGTTTCAGAACATTCCGATTGTAATCTCATATGTGAGGCAGTTCTATGATCACTTACAAGTTGACTGCTCTGTCACCCCGACAGTGCTGAGAACTAGGATCGCAGGGCAACCGTTGGTTTTCTCTGCTGATATGCTGCGTCAAGTATTGCAGCTAGGATCTGAGGAAGAGGAGTCTGGGCCTATTGATTTTCCACTAAATATTAGGCAAGCGGCTTTTCAACGAATGGGTTACAGTCTAGATGTAACAAAGTCGTCTTATATGAAGAGTGGCCTGATCGGGCAATGGCGATTCTTGGTGCATGTCTTCATGATCTGTTTTGCACCGAAGAAAGCTGGATTTGATTACATTGTATCAAAAATCCAATCAGCAATGATCGCAATGGTGTACAATAAGAAGTTTAGTTTCTCGCAGCTGATTTTCTCAGAATTTATTCATCAAATCACAGCTCCTGAGAGAGAAAGGTTCCTGTTGTATCCGAGGTTCGTGATGATGTTGATACGTCACTTTTTGCCAAGTCTGCCACAATCAAATGATTCTTTGAGCGTGAATGTAATGGAGAAACGAATATTTGCTGATTGTTCCTCACACCGAGGAAGATTGGCTGTTCCTTCTGCTCGTCCGTTGTTTGGAGCTATCTTAGACAGGAACTTTGTGGCACCTGATAATGCCAACTGGGCATGTGAAATAGAAGTTCAACAGCAACAGCAACAGCAACAGCAACAGCAACAGCTACCGCATCAGCAACCGCTTCAGACTCGTGCTCGTCCACGTGATCCAAGGCGAAGACAAAGCGATATTACAACTCAGTCTCAGGCGTCTAGGCCTTCTACGAGTCAGCCGGAGCCAGAGGTACAGGAAGCTGGGCCTTCAAGTGCCAATCCAGAAACCGAGCAAATAGCCCAAACATTGGAGGAAATATGGGCTTCGGGTCCACATGCAAATGAAGATGTTGCAGCAGCATTGGTGGATGAGCTGCTGAGTCCGCCAGGAGATAATGATGATCTATTTCGTGATGTTGACGAATATGAGCCAGAGGGGGCTGACGCAGGATTGACATCTTCGGAATCTGAAACCGAATCCGATGAAGTTCATGAGGTGGTTACTACCGAAACTGGAAGTCGTTTTGAGACTTATGGTTCTAGATTGATTGTCAATCAAGGTGGTTCGAGGAGGAGAGAGACCAGGGAATTGGAGGATTCCGATTATGAAGAAGAAGAGATTGCTACGTTAGTGACGAGGCCACGCGCAAAACGTCATAGATTTATGCAAGGGTCGTCTTCAATCTCGGAAGCACAACCAGAAACCTCTCAAGCCCAAACCCAAGCACCAACCACAGATTCACCATCACCGCCACCTCAGCAACACGAACCCTATATTCCGCCACCATTCAATCCTTCTCCCCTTCAGTCCGTTCCATCTATGCCAGAAGCATACAATGAAAATCAAAGATTACTGCAGCTGAAGAGTCGAGTGGATTTTCAGCACGTTCAAATTATGACTCTCACTAAAGCAGTTGGTGAACTCCAAGCACATAACGCTAATCTGGATAAGGAGAATGCTGAGTTGAGAATAATTATTGAAGGTGTAAGAGATGAAAACACTGAGCTTAAATCTTTTGTCACTGACCAATCGTCTGAGATCCGAGCAATGCGGTCCCTCCTAGAGCAGCTTATGAAAAATCTACAAACTCAGGGGGAGACAAGTTGTAAAGATCAGGAAGTTCAGCGAGATGATGATGATGATGAAGGCAATGATCCCAGTGCAAATAAAGAGATTGAGTCTGTAGATTTTCCTGCAGCTCAAGTTACTCAAATTCAGGGGGAGCCTAGTCAAGGAGAAGGAAACAGGGGTGAAGCTAGTTCGTCTAAGGAGCCTACAGACTTTGAAATCAGTGAGATGATTGACGCGCTCATGGATCTTGATGATGATCCACTGGATGTAGGCTTTGATAACGAAGATGAAGAGCTTGAAGAAGGGGAGATTGCGCCAGAGGAGATAGTCGACTGGCGATCAGATGATGAAGTACTTGCTGATGAGGATGATGAAGCTGACGAGATAATTGTGCAGCAGAATCCTATCACAGATACTTATATGATCGATGGACATAACATTGTCGATGCAGATATAGTGAATGTTGCCTTAAATCCTCAGCCATCGACAGAGGAACCTGCAAGAGAGCTAACCAATGAAGAAAAACGAAAGCTATGGTTCAGGGCTGAGGAGAAGGAAGCAGCAATTAAAAGGACAATGAGGGTGCCAGGTACGGGGAAGCTGTCTGAGAGAATTCTAAGCTGGTTCTTTGACAGAGAACTGCAGCTATTCATAATAAAGAGAAAAGACGGGCTTCAGTACATGAGGCGAACCTTAAAGGCGTTCAACTCCTTGCCAAAGATTGAGATTGCAGATTTAGCATGGAAAGATCTGATCAATATTGGCAATGATCCTTATGCGGACGTTATCGCAAGAATAATAAGAAAGGAGGGTAGATCGAGGAAATTTGAGCGCCTGAGTCCAAGAGTTGGGAAAAGAGTTGAGGATCCATCACGTATCGACCCTCTAACTGGTAGACCTTGGATGAGGATTCATTATAAGCCAGCCAGGTGTCTTAGGAAGGTACCTCTCAAGCCAATGCCACAAAACATTCTGAAGAATCTGAAGTGGTGGTATGCTGACACAGAAACTGGGGAAGCGGTTATGGAAGACTTAGAAGAAAAGGTTATTCTTAGAGTCTATGACCCGCTTCACCTAGTGAACTTATCTAAAGAAGACTTGCAGATCTTGTATAACTGTAAGATTTCCAGTGACGCACATATGGATGCTGAAGCGAGTAAATATGAAAATGTAGTCAAGGTATGTGTAGAAAAAGGTCTGTATGCTGGTAGTATTTTGAATCAATAATAAACCATGTTCTTAAATCAAATGTGTGAATTATTAGAAGCTATCGTCAAGGGGGAGTCTGTTGGTACATCCCGTGTGACGATAGCAGTCTAAGGTGTCTTACATTGTGATTTTGCATATGTTTGGTATATATATTATATATGATTGATGTGTATCAGTGTTTGTATGTTTGAACTTGATGTAACGTTTTACAAGAAGTTCAAACATAAAACTCAAAGATAAAATCAATCATAAGGTAATATTATAAGTTTCATCACTTAAGTGTTTAAGTGTATTGGTTAGATTCGAATATGTAAAGGAAGACATTCGAATCTGTGATAGATTCGAATGTATCCTTAGATTCGAATAGGTTAGATTCGAATCTGTCAGATGGACAGATTCGAATGAGGCCTTAGGCCAGATTCGAGGTTGGCCCACAACAGACTCGAATCAGGGTCTATAATTAGGGATAGACTCGAATGATTAGCTGACCTTTGGCAGAATTCGTGAGGAATTAAGCGATAGGCGATCTAGAGTTTATCAGCTAGGTGAGTCCCATTTCGGAGAGAATTAGTACGTAGGATCGTTCGTGTGTCGTCCGTTCAGCGTCTAATAGTCTCCGTGTTTCCGTTGGTTGAGAGTTGTCCGTCTGACCGTCAACGAGGATTCCGCACTCGTTAACGGGTCCGCGTCTAGATAGATCTGTCAGTGGTAGACCTTACACTTAGGGTTTTACAACCTTAGAGGCTTAAGAAAACTTAATCAACAAAGCAATTACAGACTCAAAAAATATGCAGAAAACTTCTATGAACTTCTATACAATAGAAAAACTATTCTGTCTATTTATATTGCTTTTTGGACTTGTTTCCTTGAAGGACTATGACTTCTCTGATAGTAGATATGTTGGAATCTTCGTGTAGATATCTTTCCTGAAAATCAGCACTTTCTGTTTATGAAACTGTTGAGCAGCTTGAATCTCTTGACAGCATGAACTGAGCAGCTTGAGTTGTTTTGCTCTGGCAGCTTGAACTTTTACACTGGCAGCTCGAGTTTCTTCAACTAGCAGCATGAACTTTGTATTTACATGAGAAATCTACTAACAGTCTGAGAAGTCTAACTAACAGCTTGAATGTACTTAAACTATTTCCCAACAGGTTCACATCAAGATTTTAGCAATCGTTACAAGAGGCATTGGGTACACGCCTGGACATGAGCACAGCCTATCACCCACAGACGGATGGTCAGAGTGAAAGAACGATTCAGACATTAGAGGACATGCTAAGGGCATGTGTTATCTACTTTGGCAAAAGTTCGGACAGACACTTGCCATTAGTTGAGTTTTCCTATAATAACAGCTATGACTCAAGTATTAAGACCGCTCCATTCGAGGCACTTTATGGGAGAAAGTGTCAGTCACCGCTTTGTTGGGCTGAGGTAGGATACTGGACCCGAGATCATCCAAGAGACTACAGAAATGATAGTCCAGATTCGGAATCGATTAAAGATCGCACGGGTTCGACAGAAAAGCTATGCAGATGTTCGACGGAAGGATTTGGAATTCCAGGAGGGAGATCAAGTAATGCTGAAAGTCTCTCCTTGTAAAGGCGTAATCCATTTTGGGAAACGAGGAAAACTCAATCCTCGTTATATCGGACCATTCAAAATTTTCAAAAGAATTGGCCCGGTAGCCTACCGAGTCGATCTGCCCCTAGAGCTTAGTAATGTTCATAATACCTTCCACGTATCCAACCTTAAGAAATGTCTGGCTGATGAAACACTCGTCATTCCCATGGACGAGCTGGAGCTAGACGATAAGTTGAACTTCGTTGAAAAACCCGTGGAAATAAAGGACCGAGAAGTCAAGAAACTAAAGCACAGCCGGATCCCGATAATAAAAGTCAGATAGAACTCTAAACGAGGTCCTGAGTTTACATGGGAACGCGAAGATCAATTCCGGGAAAAATACCCTCACCTATTCTCAAATACTCAAGCAGTGGAGAACACGAGCTAATTTCGGGACGAAATTCCCTTAATAGGGGGAGACTGTAACATCCGGCATTAAACCAGGTTAGCAACTATGACCTAATCAGTATTTACTAGCCAATTATAACCTAACCAGTGGTCATTAGCAATTAATCAAAGTGATTAACAATGTTCATGAAGAAAATCAACTCAATTAGAATCAAATTAATCGGTGCGATGAATCGGGAAATCAATTAATCCGATCGATTTACAATATGATGGATTAATACAACTAAGTAAATAATTAAATTATGATTAGTGACACTAATCATATACTAATACACTTACTTAACATTAATTATGCAAGACTAAAACAATTCATTAAAACAATGCATCCAAAAGTATTTATGAAATTACAAGAAAAGGGAAATACAAGAATACATTTCTAAATACATTTATACAAAAAAAAAATATAAATACATCAAAAATACCCCTCCTAAGGCCGGCCCTAGGAGAGTACACAAGGACTTGAAATACAATTTTTTTACTCAACATATCAAGATCAAATCCTCTTCTTTCAACTTTCAAAAGATCTCACACTATTTTCATCATTTCACCATCTTTTCAAGATCCAATTTTCTCTATAAATAGAGAGTTTTTCTTTCATTTTTATCACACCAAAACCTCTCTTTTCTCTCTTCAAAAACTGGCCAAAGGCCATGTGCAAAGCCAAAAACTTCAATTTTTGGTGTTCTTGAAATAATTCAAGTGTTGTTCATATTTTGAAGTGTTCTTGGTGCAACTTTTGCAAGAGTTTCAACTTCTTCACATTTGCATTCTTATAAAACATCAAAGTAAGTAAATACTAACTTATTTCATCTTATATTTATTTAGATATAAGTCTTGCATAATATATATAATCACCAACAACAACAAGTTTCATAAAAACTCAAGTTTATAAATCACTAGTGTTTGTTTTTAAGTTGTTTTCTTCAAATGTGTTTATAAATATATAAACACATCATGTAAGTGTCAATATTATGAAAACAAGTTATATAAATATGTTTTATAACTTTTATACAAGTAGTCTTTGAATAAACAACAAGAATCACAAGTTATTTCAAGTTTATCAAATACGGAATTTCGGCAGAAATGTTGCATATACTTTGAAAAATCATAAGTAATTCATAACTTAACAAAATGAGTTGATTCTTGTATCAAAAGTTAGATCTATGTCTTAACAAAAAATCTGAAATTTTTCATAATTTATTATGGAGTTTAGAACCCCCAGATATTGTTTGGGAACCCGAAAGTTTGACGGCTCAAAAATGGCCAACATAGGGTTTAACGAACTTTTTCCCTAACCTAAACACCTCGAAAAATGGCCATTCTTGACTTTAGAGATTCTTTGTATATAGTAGTTTAATGCCAAGAAAACCAAAGCCTAAATCGTTTTGGAGCTTGGTCAAAAACAGCCTCAAAGTAGGCCGAAAAACCTTTAAAAAGCTGGAAAATTTTATATATATATATATATATATATATATATATATATATATATATATAAACTTGACGTTTTAACTGGGTTTTATTTATAAACTTGTAATGTTGGGTGATTTAAGACATAAAAACCTTTATATATACATATTGGCATATATGGGATATTCTTAAGTCCCTTACATCATTTAGGACTTGGTTAATCACATTCGGACCATCACCCATCACTCAACGCAAACTCGCATTTTACGTGCATATTTTGCCGTCACACGCTCGGTGAGTCTTCATAGCCCCTATTTTCACGATGATATGTTTTGGGGTTGAAATACATGCTACGTTTTCATATGGACACGGAAACTACTTCATTTCTATTATGTATTACACATGTGGTTCCATCAGCCCTCAAATCATGAACCGTTAGTTACATTTATTTGTAAGCGTGAATATATTGTGGATAGATCTATTGGAAGTCATGTCCCCCATTCGGGTTAGTCTTAACCGGCTAACGGCGGAATGCATATATATTTAACATTACGGTATTACGTATGGGAATACTGCACAGGGCAAATTCATAATTAAGTTTCAGTTGCATGATGCTTTTATGTAATACATAACATGGAATTTATGATTTTATAAATTCAAACTCAACTGTTGATGTCCATACAAGTCAGATTTACGTGTAAACCTATGAGCTCACCAACAATTTTGTTGACGTATTTTAGCATGTATTTTCAGGAAATTAAGGCAAGTGCACCGCATCGAAAGTATTCTCAAGCTTCCATACTTATGGAGTCGCATTCATTTTCAAACCATCGGAGATTTATTTGCATTATTTTGGTTAATTTAATTATGTATTTAAATCTCTGTATTTTGCGAACTACTTACACTATATATTGGTGATGTAAAACATTTCTATATTTCAGAGTTATATCGATGTATTTTTGAAAACGTCCATATAGTGGTCGTTCTTTATGATTATGGTTACGTTTCCGCGACGTCACGCTTCATTGCCAACCGGGGTAACGGGGTGTGACAATTTCTGATATTTTTAATATTAATTATGGACCGAAATTTTTAAAAAATGGAGACAAAATTTATGCGAAAATTTTAAATTAGACTTGTCGTTTTACATTCCTTAAACTTCGATAATTATAGCTAATGCCTACAAACACAATCATTAACCTGCTTATACACTTTTCTGCCGAATCTTCATAATTTTTAATCTTTTTCAACTCTCTCCAAAAGAACTTGTTGGTACACCCTGTGTGACGATAGCAGTCTAAGTGATCTGGCATTTTGGTACAAGTTATATTCAAAGTATTTGGATTTAGCGAGTGTTTGATATATATGTTTATATATGTTTGATAGTTATTGATTGTATGTTTGGACTTGATGTAACGTATTACAAGAAGTTCAAACATAAAGTTCAAAGATAAATTCAAGCATAAGTTGAAAACATAAGTTTCAATACTAAGTTAAATATGTGAAAGAGTAAATTGGAATTCTCTAAGGACTGGGATTCGAATCTATGATAGATTCGAATGTGTTCCTTAAGCAGATTCGAATGTGTTCAATTAGGCAGATTCGAGAGTGTCAAGGGGACAAACTCGAATGGGCCTTGGGCCTGATTCGAGTTTGGCCCATGTCAAACTCGAATGAGCCTCTATAATTAGGGATTAACTCGAATCATTAAGGAGACTTTTGCAGAATTCGTGAGGGATTAAGCAAATAGACGATCTCGAGTTTATCAGCTAATTGAGTGTTCTTTCGGAGAGAATCTTCTAGTAGGTGCGTTCTTGTTAGTTCGTACAGCTCGTTGATAGTCTCCGTGTTCCGTGTGAGAGTTGTTACCGTCAACCCGTTAACGAGGATTCCGCACTCGTTGACGGTCTCGCGTCTAGATAGATCCGTAGTGTGTAGACCTTACAAGTGGTATCAGAGCCTATGGGGTGTTCTTAGTGTTCTTCGTGTTCATCTAGATACATCCTAGGTTTCTTGACGTTTTTGGACGGTTGATCTCTCAAGTTTTCGTGTTTTTCGTGTTTTTCGAGCTTAGCAAATTGTCCTCCGGGAAATACTTCGTGTTTTTCACGTTTTAGATCGAAATCAATATTTTTCGTTGTAAAAATATTTATTTAATCTGCAAAACGTTAAGAAATCGAAATATTAGCCGTTTTTCGAGTTTGCGGCGCTCGAATCTGTTAGGAGTACTTAGGGTTTTTCTTAGTCTCGAGTCTAACCAAATATCCGCTCCTTTCGAGTTTGATAAAGAGTGTTTCGAGTTTAGAAGGGTTCGAGTTTGATTCGAGTTTGATTCGAGTTTGTGCTAAAGTCGACTAGGAACCTCGAGTTTGCTGAGATTCGACTTTGACTCTTTCGAGTTTTCTTGAACATTCGAGTTTGAGACCTTCGAATTTGGATACTTTCGAGTTTGTCACCATTTCGAGTTTAATTGAACTTCAGAACTTAATCGAATTTAATCCCAAATAGGTTTAATCTTGATTATATTAGAATTTACCTAAATTCGAAAGAATTAACTTAAATTAATTTCGAATTAAATTTCTTAAGTTACAACTCAATTACTCTTGAAACAATGTCAAATCTTCAAAAGTTTCTAGAAATGGATCATGAGGTAGGGAAGGCTAATACTCCGCCTAAGCTGATGAAACTTGAAGACTACTATTGGTGGAAAGATCGGTTTGCCGATTTTGTGCGTTTCAACGACATGCGAATGTGGATATGTATTGACGAATGATACATTCCACCTATCTCAGAAGTTGAGGGCTGTCAAAGAGTCTTATCATATCAAATGATGAAGGAAGATGATAAGAAACTATATGAAGCCGAGAACAGAGCTTTCTCGATTATTCGAATGGCTTTGCCTCAGGATATACTACACACATTCCGCAATCAAAAGACATCTAAGGAGCTTTGGGAGACGCTGGAAAAGAGGTGTGAGGGTAATCCGAGGGTTCGGAGGAAGCGCATGGAATTGTTGAAACAACAATTTGCTATTTTCAAGGCTTTGAAGGATGAACAGCTGGACGACACCATCACCCGCTTTTATCATCTGCTGACAGAGCTTGAGAGTCATGGCATTGAGTATAATGACACAGAAAATAACAATAAGCTTCTTGATGCCTTACCAGCCAAATGGGCGATGTATGTGGCTATGATTAAGCTTAATGAAGACAAGTATTATACCCAATCATTGGAGGATGTAGTGGGAACGTTGCGGGCTTATCGTTTCGAGCTACTGAAAGCCGAAACGGATTATGAACAAGTCCAAAATCCAGCCATGTATTTTGGAAAATCAAAACCTTCGGTTGCAGCAGATACGAAAACTGCTACAGCGTTATTCACCGGAGAAACGTCGTCACCAGCAGAGACTGATGACACACTGAATAGAGCGTTCTTAGGGATGGGAAGATCGGAAGAACAACAACCTCAGGCAACTCAGGCATCAACATCTCAGGGATACTCTAAGATACCCATGAGCGCGAAGTCGGCCGAAGAACATTTAAATCTATTGGCATCATTTGTGGCTGCATATGGGAACTGCGTTCAAGGGAAAATAAACGATCCTGCACTCTGGGATGAACACTATGGTCAGGTCGACCCTGACGACCTTGAGGATATGGATCTCAAATGGCAACTGGCCATGGTAACCCAACGGGTTAAAAGATTCATCAAACGGACTGGGAGGAATCTGACTATGAATAATAAGGGGATTGGCTTTGATAAGTCCAAGGTCAAATGCTACAATTGTCAAGGTCTGGGACACTTCGCCAAAGAATGTCAGAGACCGAAGGTAGATACTTACCAAGGGCAGAATCAGCATCATGGACAGTTTCAGAACCAGTCTCAACAGAGATACCTTCCGAGTTCATCTTCCGGTCAAGCCAATATAGCTGGTCTATTATCAAACGTCACATCAGACAGACAGCTGGATGGTACCTACGACTAGAGCTCACATCCGGAATCTAATGCTAGAGCCTTCATGGCTGAAGTCACCGAGAGTGGATGTGAAGGGGAAGAGCAGACCACAAGGGACAGCAGTCCAATGTGGGTGGAGAAGTCGAATGATCAGACGCTTCTGGAGTTTGCCGCTTAAATGGACAACGTGGATTCTGATCACACAAAGGAGATCTCCACAGGTCCAAACAACAAATGGTTCGTTGACAGTGGATGCTCCAGGCACATGACAGGGGAAAGAAGTCTCCTTACAGACTTCAAGGGTGGGAATCGAGGATTTGTATCATTCGCGGGAAATAAAGGAGGAAACATCACGGGTACTGGAGTGGTCACTAATGGGACGATCAATTTGGATCAAGTTTATCACGTTGATAAACTGGTTCACAATCTCATTAGTGTATCTCAAATCTGTGACAAGAAGAATTCAGTGCTGTTCACTGACACTGAAGCGTTAGTGCTAATACCGGGGTTCAAGATTCCTGAAGAATGGATATTGATGCGGGCACCAAGGAAGAATGACTTGTACATGCTCAATATGAACAAGCCGGAAACTTCGATGGGTCCGATCTGCTTATTGTCTAAAGCTTCGGAGACTGAATCAGTGTTGTGGCACAGACGCATGGCACACTTGCACCTAAGAAAAATGAACTATATAACGAAAAATGGGTTGGTGCAAGGTGTGCCTATGAAGAGTTTTCAGTTCGAGGACAAGTGTCTACCATGCAAGAAGGGCAAACAACATAAGAAGGCACACAAGTCCAAGACTCAGAACTCCATAACCTCTACATTCGATTTGCTGCATATGGACCTCTTCGGCCCAATCAACAAAAGGAGTATAGGTGGTAGTTGGTATTGTTTAGTTATCACTGACGATTACTCACGATTTTCTTGGGTTTTCTTTCTAGGTACAAAGGACGAGACGGCTTCCAAGCTCATCGGGTTCTTAGACCAAGTGGAGAATACCTATGGAACACGGGTTAAAAGGCTACGTAGTGATAATGGAACAGAATTCAAAAACACTGTAATTGGTGTATATTGCCTATCAAAGGGCATAGTGCATCAATTTAGTGCACCGTATGAGCCTCAACAAAATGGGGTGGCCGAAAGAAAGAACAGGACATTGACTGAGGCAGCTAGGACTATGCTTTCGGATTCAAAGCTTCCTACCATCTTTTGGGGGGAGGCAGTGAATACCGCATGTCATATTTTAAACCGGGTCCTAACTGTCAAATCTTTGAACAAAACCTGTTATGAAATTTTAAATAAACGGCCACCTAAGTTAACTGGCTTCGAACCGTTTGGGGTACCATGTACTTTACTGCGAACAAAACATCAACCTAAGTTTGGTGAAAAGGCTGACGAAGGATACTTCCTAGGTTATGTGCCGAATTCACCAAACAAACGGGTTTTTAACAAAACGAATGGTACAGTAGAAATTGTGTATAACATTGAAGTCACAAGTTATACACATGAACCCCAAACAGGTCCAGAATGGATATTTGACTATGATAAATTGTTTGAGTCATTTAACATTCCTTTGGATAAAAATGCAGGTACAATCGAAAAGGACATGGCGACGTTGCATCTGAATGACGAAGGTCATACCTTTCCGAGGACTACATTTCAATCCACATCCGAGCCTACTTCGACTGAAGATGGATCTCCAGAAGTCGCTGATCCAGAAGCACCTTCAACTGAGAATCAGACTCAGACAACAAATTCCAACTCTGAGGAAACTGTCCACGAGGAGGAAAATGTGGAATCTGAGGATGTTCCCCCATTAGGTGAAATAGTATCTAACTTAGGAGATAATCTGAGAGTTGACGAGATAGAGACCTCTAGGATCAACAAGAACCATCCTATAGAAAACATCATAAGAAATCCTAATGAGGGTGTGAGGACTAGGAGTAGTTTAAATAACAACACTATGTTGTTGTCGATGATAAATGACTCCGAGGCATATCATACCTGCCTCTATTCTTGTTTCATCTCGCAAGTAGAGCCAAAAAATGTGCAAATGGCACTAAAGGATAACTCCTGGGTTGAAGCGATGCAGGAAGAACTCTCTCAGTTTAGGAAACTAGAAGTGTGGGAGTTAGTTCCATTACCTCGAGGGGAAATTGCCATAGGAACCAAATGGGTTTTTAAGTGCAAAAGAGACGATCGGGGTATAGTCACTCGTAACAAGGCTAGGTTAGTTGTAAAGGGTTTCAACCAAGAGGAGGGAATCGATTACAATGAGGTGTTTGCGCCAGTAGCAAGGCTGGAAGCCATTAGGTTGTTTCTGGCTTTTGCTTCCTACAAGGGCTTTAAGGTATATCAACTAGATGTGAAGAGTGCCTTCCTATATGGGAAAGTGAAGGAGCTGGCGTATGTAGAACAGCCGCCCGGATTTACAGATCCAAAATATCCAGATAGAGTATATCGTTTAGATAAGGCTCTATATGGATTGCATCAAGCACCAAGGGCGTGGTACGAGACCTTATCCAACCATTTATTAGAGAACGGGTTTGAAAGGGGTAGGATAGATAGTACGCTGTTCGTTAAGAGAAAGGGAGAACACTTCATCTTGGAACAAGTGTACGTTGATGATATCATCTTTGGATCATCAGACGAACAAATGTGCAAAGATTTCGAGAAGGTGATGAAGTCGAAATTCGAGATGAGTGCAATGGGAGAGTTAAATTTCTTTTTGGGGTTACAAGTTGACCAGAAGAAGGAAGGTATGTTTATCCATCAGACGAAGTATGTCTACGACATATTAGAACGCTTCGGGATGGAAGGAACGAAACTGACTGCCCATTTCAGCACGCCGATTCAAGTGAATCACAATCTCGGACCGGGTACTGAAAGTGATACCGATGTGGATCCGACGTTATATCGGGCCATGATTGGATGACTTATGTATTTAACTGCTTCAAGACCTGACATCATGTTTGTTGTGTGTATTTGTGCTAGGTTTCAAGCTAATCCGAAGGAGATGCACATGAAAGCTGTGAAGCGGATTCTAAGATACCTCAAGTCGAAACCGAAGCTGGGACTTTGGTATCACGCGGAGGGAGATCTAGAGTTGGAAGCGTTCACGGATTCTGACTACGGAGGATGCAGCTTGACACGCAAATCAACAACTGGAGGTTGTCAATTCCTAGGAGGGAGACTGGTTTCCTGGAAATGCAAGAAATAGACGTCGGTAGCCGTGTCAACGTGCGAGGCCGAGTATGTTGCTGCTGGTAGTTGCTGCTCACAGGTTCTGTGGATACAACAACAATTGCGGGATTACGGTTTGGCTTGCACTCAAACTCCTATTAGGATAGATAACCAATCTACAATCGCTATAACAAATAATCCAGTTAAACACAGTAAAACAAAGCACATAGACATAAGGCATCATTTTATTCGTGATTGTGCAGAAAAGAACTTAATCAAATTGGTAAATGTGGCAACGGACGATAATAATGCTGACTTATTTACCAAAGCCTTTGATAAGTCACGGTTTGAATATTTAATTCAACTAAATGGAATGCGCAACCCAGAGTAATTTGACCTTAGTAGAAGTTTATTTCCTTTTATAGTTGTAGTATTTCTTTCTTTTTATAGTAAGTCTGCTAAATTAGGATAGTTTCTATTTTTAGTAAGTTAGTAGGTTATCTTCTTTTATTGCTATTTCTTATGAAAAACAAAAGAAAAAAGAGAGAAAACCATAAAAATTCAAAAAAAGAGAATATCAGAAAAAGAGTTAAGTCTTAGATGCATAGGTTCAAAGTGACGAAAATTAGTACAGTCGTTACAAACTCTAAGTGTTTAGGCTTTCACACATAATGCACCTAAAATTCTAAGTGTTATACTTTATTTTAGTTTGATGTGTTGGTAGGCATAATACATATAGGGAGTCCCAATGCTAATAAAATATTCAAGAAAAAGTCAAACGTGTCCCTAACTTAGATGTATGACCAATCGGTCTTAATTTTTATGTACAAGACATACAAATTTTGAGTCTAAATGAGGTATGCAATCTTTCTGGGGATGTATAGCAACACAAATACATCTTAAAATGGAAAGAATAGAAAAATCATACAAACTTGAGAGTCAAAAACATGTAACTCTGTTGTACGTAAGTACAGACCTGTTGCCTCTGTTTTGATTCGGGTTAGCAAGATAAGTCGCTTTGTTGTACGTCGGTACAGACCTGTCACCGCTGTCTTGCTAGCTTTAAAAATAAACCTTAAGTCAAACTAAGACACTTTGTTGTATGAAAATACAGACCTGTGTCCGGTGTTTGTCTTTTAAAGAAAGTCTGCAAATACCAACAAGTTAGAATCATTGTCTGTATGCCTTGATCATAAAAGTATGTCTATGTCTGAGTCACGTAAGATAATTTCATGATAAATAAAAATGCCAAGGGATATTCCGAAATGTAGCATGTTTAAAGGGGTAAATACCGACAATCGGCTAAATGGGTATGTCACGCCAAACATTCAAAGGAATCAAAAATTCCTAAGTGTGAAAGTTTAAGTACTGAAAGTGAGTATCTGACACCGCTATCTGATTGAACCTTTCTTTGACTATGCTCATCAAAAATAATTTGTTAAGTGTTTAGCATAGGTCGTAAATTTTAATAAATGTAGTATAAGTCTAAGTTAATTTTTTGGTCAAAATTTTAAAATTCTAAGTTATTTTTATTATTTATTATTTATTATTTTTATTTTTATTTTTATTTTATTTTTATTTTTATTTTTATTTTTATTTTTATTTTTATTTTACTTAGGAAAAAGGTCAAAAATTACTGAGGGTGCATTCATAGTTGAATAAAATAAACATTGCGTGAAAATCTTGTGCTTAGGGTAAAAGATTTGGCATAGTTTATTCCGTTACACAATAAGATTGAAAAAGTTGAAAAAGTTGAATTTATTTCAAAATTTTCGAAATTTTCAAAGTTTCAGGGGTGAATTCGAGTTTAAGTTAAACTCGAAAATATAAGGGCTCGAATCTGTCAGTAGATTCGAATCTGTCACTAAACTCGAAAGTTGGTGGTATAACTAGGTTAACAGTAATGGTCATTAAGTCATCTGTTTTCGAATTTGTTCCCTCAAGTTTGTCTGGCGATTTCGAGTCTATTTCCTCGAGTTTGTCGCTTTCAAGAAAAACAACTATTTGTCGAGTTTCTGTGTGTGGGTTCGATACTACTCATAGATCTAGGTATAAACAAGTGTTTTGTACAAGATTTAAGTAGTTTTATACATCATTTAAGCCAAAATCACTGAATTTTAAAGTTTTATTGGTAGAAGGTTTGTTTTTCAAAATTAAAAACTTTGAACCGGTAAAAACTCAAATTAACTACTAATATCATTGATTAGAACCTAGTAGGACTAATAAATGTGATTTTTTAAGTCCAAAATGGTTAAAATCATGGATTTTAGTGATGGTTATGGCCGACTCCTTCGAGTCTGTTCATGGCTTGATTCGAGTTTGTCAGTAAACTCGAATTGGTCATTAGACTCGAATGGTACTTTAAACTCGAAAATATGTTACTTCGAATCTGTTTGTTCGAGTCTGTCAATATATTTGAATTATTTAATTTAAACTTTACTTGAGCTTATAGAAATTCATATGTGTTGGATTTTGTACTTACACAAGTTCAAAAATAAAACAAATTTGAGTTTTAACAAGTTTATTTATTTTTAATAATTCTAATATTTTTTTTATTGTGTAGACATGGCGGATAGAGTGTTTGTTCCAAAGCATAATATGGTCATTCCCCCTGACCATAATATCCCTGCAGCGCAGGGTTTCCGCCAGATGGTGGATTTCCTGGTAGAGTCCAGGATCTCGTTCGCACTATCGCACAATATCCAAATTGTTATTCCCTATGTGCGCCAATTTTATGAACATTTGCAAGTCGATTGCACTGTCACTCCGACAGTTCTAAGGACAAGGATAGCTGGACAGCCGTTGGTATTTTCTGCTGATATGCTACGCCAAGTTTTGCAGCT
Organism: Centrapalus pauciflorus; assembly: GCA_020465985.1. Taxonomy (NCBI): domain Eukaryota; kingdom Viridiplantae; phylum Streptophyta; class Magnoliopsida; order Asterales; family Asteraceae; genus Centrapalus; species Centrapalus pauciflorus. The sequence continues at coordinate 245,408 of JAANYP010003377.1, read as the reverse complement.
GGGAACTCAAGAGGAAGAGAATGGGCCTATAGATTTCTCATTAAGTATTAGGCAGGCGGCCTTTGTAAGGATGGGATATAGTTTGGATGTTACTAAGACATCCTATATGAAGAGTGGGCTCATTGGCCAATGGCGATTTCTAGCGCACGTGTTCATGGTATGCTTTGCGGCGAAGAAAGCGGGATTTGATTATATAGTATCGAAGATCCAATCATGGATTATCGCATTGGTTTATAATCAGCGTTTCAGTTTTTCAGAGATGTTTTTCTCCGAGTTCGTTCACCAGATAACGGCTCCGGAGAGGGAAAGATTTCTTCTTTATCCCCGCTTTGTGATGATGCTCATCAGGCACTTCTTGCCAAATTTGCCGCAGCTTAATGACATTCAAAGTATAGCGGTTATCGATAAGAGGATTTTTGCAGATTGCTCCTCTCATAGAGGAAGGTTAGCAGTTCCGGTAGAGCGACCTTTGTTTGGGGCTGTAATAGACCGGAACTTTGTAGCACCTGATGATGCCAATTGGGCAGGTGAGGTGGAAGTTCAGCAACGACAACCACAGCAACAACGTCAACCACAAAGGCCTCAGCAGCAGAGAAGACGTCAGAGGCCTACAGCGAGTCAAATTCAGGCAGATAGGCCTTCGACTAGTCAACCTCAAGAGCCACAAGAGGCAGGGCCTTCAAGTGCACCACCCGATTCTGATCCGATAACACAAACATTGGAGGAAATCTGGGCTTCTGGGCCTAATGCTATTGCAGAGATAACAGCTGAGCTTGTTGATCAACTTCTGGAACCTCCAGAAGGAGAGATTGACGTATTTAGACAAATTGATGAATATCAACCTGAGCGAGCAGCTGATGACAAGTCCACGTCAGCTACAGAATCTGAAGATATGGAAGAGATTGAGGTTGAAGTTCCAGAGACTGTAACCGAGGAACCATCTGTCCAGATAGGAACATATGGATCGAGGTTAGTGGTGACTGAAGAAGCTACACAGCGACGAGCGTCAAGGGAGTCTGATGACTATGATTTTGAGGAAGAAGAGGTTGCTCCATTGATAACAAGGCAAAGGGCTAAAAGACACCGTTTTATGCAGGGAGCTACCTCAGCTTCTGCTGCTCAGCCAGAAATTCCTCAGCCTCCATCCGCTCAAACTACCATACCAGCACCACCACCACCCGTTGAACCGTACATTCCATCTCCAATCATTCCGACCCAAATACAATCCATTCCATCCACCTCATCCACCTTCATGGAGAATCAAAGATTTTTGGAGCTGAAGAGCAGAGTTGACTTCCAACAAATTCAAATCTTTGGGTTGACAACGGCTCTCGGTGAAATACAAAAGCATAATGCCAATCTAGACATCGAGAATGCCGAGCTGAAGAAGACTGTGGATAAGGTTCAGGAAGATAACTTGGAGCTGAAAACCGTTGTAGCTAATCAAGCGGCCGAAATAAGATCGATGCGCTCCGTGATTGAGCAATTAATGAAAAATCTAAAGGCTCAGGGGGAGACAAGCTGTCGAGATCAAATAGAGCTGCCCAGGGATGATGATAATGATGGCAATGATCCCAGTGCGCAAAGAGATGAGCCAATAGATTTTTCTGCTGCTCAGGATGCTGAGACTCAGGGGGAGCCAGGTCAATCGGGAGCTGTAGGAGGAGAGGCCAGTTCTTCAAAAGTCTCAGAATCTGAAGTACGTGAGATAATAGAAGCATTGATGGACATTGATGAAGCTCCTCTAGACCTTGAATTCGATTTTGAAGATGATATAGAAGATCTAGAAGAAGGAGAGTTTGTTCCAGATGATATTGCTGAATGGAAGTCTGATGATGAGGTTAGATGAAGACGACAATGTAAATGAAGTAATCATTCAATCACAGCCTGTCACAGAACAATATGAGCAAAATGATCAACAGGTAATAGATATTGATGACGTCAAATTGGCTTCAGTAGATGATTCAGAACTGGAGGAGGCTGAAAGAGAACCTAGCAGAGCTGAATTGTTAAATCTATGGTTCCGCAAGGAAGAGAAGAAAACTGAGCCAAAAATAAAGAAGAATATGAGGATTCCAGGTGCAGGAAATTTCTCAGGAGGTATTATTAGCTGGTTCTTCGACAGGGAACTGCAGCTTTTTATTCTAAAGAGAAGAGATGGTCTCCAATACCTGAGGCGCAAGCTTAAAGTATTCAACACATTGCCGAAGGTAGAGGTGAAGGAGTTAGCCTGGAAAGAGTTGATCAATATCGGAAATGATCCCTATGCTGAAGTGATCGCTAAGATAATCAGACGAGAGGGGAGATCTGGAAGGTTTGAAAGACTCAAACCAAGCTCTGGAAAAAGAGTCGAGGATACTTCAAGAATAGATCCTGATACAGGACGACCATGGGCGAAAATGGTTTACAAACCTGTTAAATGCTTAAGAAGGGTGCCAATGAAGAAGATGCCACAAGATATTTTGAGCAACATGAAGTGGTGGTACATTGACAACGAAACTGCTGAAGCAATAATGGAGGATTCTGACGACAAAGTAATTTTGCGAGTATATGATCCTCTACATCTGATAAACTTATCAAAGGACGATCAGAAGAAGCTTCATGGTCAGCATATCTTCTTTCATGAAGGATGGAGATCTGAAGCCAGAAAGTTCCAAAAAGTAGTCAGAGTATGTATAGATGCAGGTATATACGCAGGTAGTAGTATATATAGCTCAAGTACTTAATCAAGATGTAAATTGTTAGAAGCTATCGTCAAGGGGGAGTCTGTTGGTACACCCTGTGTGACGATAGCAGTCTAAGTGATCTGGCATTTTGGTACAAGTTATATTTAAAGTATTTGGATTTAGCGAGTGTTTGATATATATGTTTATATATGTTTGATAGTTATTGATTGTATGTTTGGACTTGATGTAACGTATTACAAGAAGTTCAAACATAAAGTTCAAAGATAAATTCAAGCATAAGTTGAAAATATAAGTTTCAATACTAAGTTAAATATGTGAAAGAGTAAATTCGAATTCTCTAAGGACTGGGATTCGAATCTATGATAGATTCGAATGTGTTCCTTAAGCAGATTCGAATGTGTTCAATTAGGCAGATTCGAGAGTGTCAAGGGGACAAACTCGAATGGGCCTTGGGCCTGATTCGAGTTTGGCCCATGTCAAACTCGAATGAGCCTCTATAATTAGGGATTAACTCGAATCATTAAGGAGACTTTTGCAGAATTCGTGAGGGATTAAGCAAATAGACGATCTCGAGTTTATCAGCTAATTGAGTGTTCTTTCGGAGAGAATCTTCTAGTGGGTGTGTTCTTGTTAGTTCGTACAGCTCGTTGATAGTCTCCGTGTTCCGTGTGAGAGTTGTTACCGTCAACCCGTTAACGAGGATTCCGCACTCGTTGACGGTCTCGCGTCTAGATAGATCCGTAGTGTGTAGACCTTACAGAACTTAAAGGATCATGGATACTGAAACCATGAACAATCAACTTGTTATTCAAAATAATGGCGAGGCAGATGATCATGATGGATATGAATCAGAGGAGTACGATGATTATGATGAACAACAAAAGACGGATGATGTTGCAATCAATGCAAGTCCAATCAAAATAGTAGTTCCGCCAAGGGGCATAACAAGGTTATCTAAGTTTCGCAACCGGTACAGCATACCCGGTGCATTAAAGCTCAAGGTAACGTTTGATACAATGGATATGCTAATAGGAGATCACAGAACAGTGTTTGCAAGTTTTTTAGGAGACATGGTTCGTGAGCACATAGGCTTGAAGATTCTGACATGGAAGAAGGTCGATTCAGAAGCAAGAGCTAAGCTATGGGATGAAATCACGGTTAGTTTTAACCAATTATGTTTAATTTCTTAATTTTCAAAATTAAACAACATTGATGTTAATCAGATTTGTCTATCTAATTTGTTATTTGCAGCGATATTTTGATGTTGATGACACATACAGAAAGTTAGTAATGAATCGTCTTGGTGCACATCTAAGAAACTTCAGAAGGAAATTGAGGGAAAAATACATACTACCCAACAAAGATACGCCTTCAAAACTAAATCAAGTCCCACCCAAGTATAGTGCAATTTTCAAGCACAAGGAATGGGTTGATTTCGTACAGTATAAGAGCACGAAAGCTTACCAGGTTTTGGTTATATTATAACTAATTCCATACCTATATCTTTCATATTATATATTGTGTTTGCAAATGTAAATTAAGTATCATTTTGTTCTGAAACTAAGAAAAAGTCAGATGCATCTAATGAGGCGCGCTCCATGTCTGTTTATTCGCATAGTATGGGACGAGGTGGATACGAGTATGTGAAAAAAAACCGGTAACTACATTTATAGAATAGTAATTAATTTGTATATGTTTTCTGTTTTCTATTTTTTAAGTACTATATATATATATATATATATATATATATATATATATATATATATATATATATATATATATATATATATATATATATATATATATATATATATATATACTAATTGGTTTAACTTTACATGTGTATTTGATGATTATCAGATCGAAGAAAAAGCAATTGATGCAGATGAAGAACCCCCACGTGGTATATTGTGGTTGAAAGGAAGGCAAAACAAAGAAGGGGTATTTCAAGAAGAAAGGACTAAAGTAAAGGCCGATGAAGTAGTAAGCATTTTGACATATATATATGCTTGACAGATATATGCTAATACATAATTTAATTACATATTCATGTTTATTTTCATGAAACAACTTACTTACTGCCTATTGGAATCTTTAATGCAGAGAGCCACCGAGGACAATATCAAAGCCGGAACCTTAATGGTTGATGAGGGGACTGATGCCTTCACAGAGGTATTTGGTCCTGAAAAGTTGGGATATGCAAGAGGAGTGGGCAACGGAGTGACAATCATAAAATATTTTAATATTCCTCGAAGAAAAGCATCGGATGATGAGAGAGTCAAACTACTTGAATCAGCACTTGCTGCTGAGAGACGCGAACGTGAAGCTGAGAGACGCGAAAGTGAAGCTGATCTGAGACGCGAACGTGAAGACAAAGAACTTCAGATAAAGTTGTTGACAACGAAAGTGGAAGATACACAGTAATGGTTCCCCAACTTATGGCTCGGTTTTATGCACAAGGGAGAAGCCAGAATCATTTTTAACTCATGCACGAGAATCTGAGGAAACCATTTATTGTATTAATTATGCTAATTAACATTTTATACATTTATTTTACTAACAAATACATTTCTTAATTTTTATTGCAGATGTCTCCAGTGGTGTCTCCACCATTGGTCGTTAATCCTAGCACTGCCAATACTCATCAGGATGAGGGCCATTTTGCGAAGGAAAAGTCAGCTGTATAAACAAATGCAAGTATTAAAATATTTAAATTAAATTTGATCAGTTTAATATTATCTTTGAGTTCACTATAATTTAATAGTTTTATATATATACATGACTTATTAATTTACTGAGTTTTATACATAGGAATCGATTGGTAAATTTGTTGGCGAGCCAAACAGCACGCCGCTTGATTCACAAGTCACGAAGAATACTAAACCGAGGCAAAAGAGGCAGCACTCTCCAACAGTGCCAAAACAACCGAAGGTATATAACTTTCAAACTCAGAACTTTATATTGAAACTCAGAATGATTACAGCTTTCACAAGAACCTCTATTCCTTTTGATTAGACGAAGAACACAAACTGTTCTTAGGCTTTTACAACCTTAGAGGCTTAGGAAAACTTAAAACAAAATAGCAAAATATTACGTGTGTACATTGAGAACTTCTGTCTACTCTATTTTTTCTAATTCTATTTGATTCCTTGTAAAACTACAATTTATCTTCGAGAGATATCTTCAAATCTTCAGATTTTTCTATTCTATTTGATATTATCAATAAGCAACTTCATCATTTGACCCTAGCAGCTTGAGTTTCTTTAATTAGCAGCTTGAGTTTCTTGAACTTACAGCTACAGAATTGTAACCACCCCAGAAGTATGCTAACAGCATGAAAACCTCAACTAGCAGCTTGACATTAATACTACATGATATTTTCCCAACAATGTATTCATCCAAAATATTCATACGTACATTGATCTTCAATTTAATCAAATTCTGATGCATGCATACATACAAATTTAAAAAAAATACATAATAATCGTTATCATTTTCTTTAGATGTTCAGCTGTAGACTGTGGAGCATAAAGAGGGCAAGCATCATTGCTAAGGGTACTGTCTACCTGACAGATGAAAAACTGATGCTTCAACACACCACTCCTAGATGATTGTTACAAAGTGTCCGTTGACCAATCGATAGTGGATGCAGCTTGTATTCGGGACGAAGGAAACAATGGTTTCATAACAGCTAAAGACGCAGTAGGTGGTTTTTATGCAGGGCCCAAGGACAAAGTGATTATTGATGAGGGTCACCAGGTATTTTACTTGCCTAGCTAGCTACATATGTGTGTGTGTGTGTGTGTGTGTGTGTGTGTATATATATATATATATATATATATATATATATATATATATATAGACACACACACACACACATACATATATATATATAGTTCTTCATTTTAATTTAGTGTTTCATAGATATACGTCTTGTTTCTTATTACATGTAACACCACCAGATTCTGGACAAAAGACAGTAGTTGGTGCTGCACCAGAAGTAAAACGAAAGCGAAACAACCAAAAATCGATTTGTGTGACTAGTCATGATTTGCAAAGGCAAGCGAAGACCAGATTGAAGACTCAAAAGTCATTACATTATAGTCCTCTTTAATTAGTTGATGCAATTATTGTACATGTACATATTCCAATTTTTTTGTGGTGTTATATAAATAAATATATCACATGGTCACATGTTGTGGCCACTGTTTGATTAAATATTTGTGTGACTAAATAGTGCATAAAATTTAAGTGGTCATTGGGTGAACAATTATGGTCACACTTTTTAACACCTACGACCACATTTGGCATAATTTTATGTGGCCAAAGCCCACAACAAGACACTCGTTTTGTGACCAAATGGTTGCAATCAGCCACACACAAATAAAAATAAAGTGGCCATTACATGGACAATAGTCACACAAAATACAAGTTTACTCACTTAAAAGAGGATATGGTCACACTTTTTAACACCCACGGCCACATTTGGCATAATTTTATGTGACCAAGGCCCACAACAACACACTCGTTGTGTGACCAAATGGTTACAATCAGCCACACACAAATAAAAATAAAGTGGTCATTGCATGGACAATAGTCACACAAAATACAAGTTTACCTCACTTAAAAGAGCGTATGGTCACACTTTTTAACACCTACGGCCACATTTGACATAATTTTATGTGACCAAAGCCCACAACAACACACTCGTTGTGTGACCAAATGGTTGCAATCAGCCACATACACATAAAAATAAAGTGGCCATTGCATGGACAATAGTCACACAAAATACAAGTTTACCTCACTTAAAAGGGCATTATGTTCACACTTTTTAACACTTACGGCCACATTTGGCATAATTTTATGTAACCAAAGCCCACAACAACACACAAGTTGTGTGACCAAATGGTTGCAATCAGCCACACACAAATAAAAATAAAGTGGTCATTGCATGGACAATAGTCACACAAAATACAAGTTTACCTCATTTAATAGAGCATTTGGTCACACTTTTTAACACCCACGGCCACATTTAGCATAATTTTATGTGACCAAAGCCCACAATAACCCACTCGTTTTGTGACTAAATGGTTGCAATCAGCCACACACACATAAAATAAAGTGGCCATTGCATGGACAATAGTCACACAAAATACAAGTTTACCTCACTTAAAAGAGCATATGGTCATACTTTTTAACACCTACAGCCACATTTGGCATAATTTTATGTGACCAAAGCCCACAACAAGACACTCGTTGTGTGATCAAATGATTGCAATCAGCCACACCCAAATAAAAATATAGTGGCCATTGCATGGACAATAGTCACACAAAATACAAGTTTACCTCACTTAAAAGAGCATATGGTCACACTTTTTAACACCTACGGCCACATATGACATAATTTTATATGACCAAAGCCCACAAGAAGACACTCATTGTGTGACCAAATGGTTGCAATCAGCCACACATACATAAAAATAAAGTGGTCATTGCATGGATAATAGTCACACAAAATATAGGTTCGCTTGATTTTTAAGAACATATGGTAACACATTTTACGGTTTTGGTCACTCTTTGTAAATGGATACGGCCACTAACCATCTATTGTGACCGTATGGACCCTTTGGTCACGGGACCTTTAGTCACACACACAATGAAATAACAAGTGTGATCGTATGGTTATCGTCACACATTTCTGGTGTGACCAAAGCCAGAATTTGTACCAGTGTATATAAATGTGAACTTTGAGCCGCTTTAAGAAGCTTGGGACTTTGCTTTTATGCATTCATGAATGGATAGGGACACAAGCCTTGTAATATAACGGTGTCTGGTTTTACTTTGGGAGTTGTAATAAAATTATTTGTATGTCATCTTCATGTATTCAAATAAGTTGAAGTGTTCAGTTCTTAGACCCTGACTCTTGAGTATTGGCAATCTTGACCCAACGGGCCAAACGGGTTGAACAATAAAATGAACCCATTGTAAAAAACTATGATAGAACATAAATTTTTTTAAAAATAAAAATTTATAAAATGGCGTATTAAAAAAATTGTTCTTAGAAAAAAATTTCGGCATTATATAAAATTCATGACTTTTGATCGTCAACCCGTTTGACCCGTTTGCTTGAACGGGCTCAAATTGCCACCCTTAGTATTTAGAATGTGTAATTAATTAATGTGGAAATTCAATCTTCGTGACATTTTCATTTATGCATAAATTTGAATCTGAAATTTACTTTATTTGATAAACCATGTTTGACTCTAAAATAGGAGAGAATTGTTGGTCAATTATGTCACTATGTTATTTAGTGTCATTGGATTTTATCTGAAAACTAATGAGATCTCTAATTCAGCAATTCAGCAACACACATATATTGGAGGTACAGAGTGCACACTTGTGTAAGCTAAGGCCAAAGCTTAAGGTTGGTGCTGTTAAGCTAGGGCTAAAGCTCTTAAGCTAAGGCCAAAGCTATTAAGTTAAGCTTGTAACCGTTGTCTTAAGAAGTAGTTATGATTAGTTATTGCTAAAACTGTTCCAGTAATAATTATGACTCCTTTAATACCAAGATTAGTGGTCCATTAATTTGGACGGTTTGAATGATTATAGAATGATATGTTACAAATAACATATGATTTGCTTCAATATTTAGAAAAACAAAATATCCATATACCAATTTTCAAAGTGTTGCTTTTGAATATAGCTTAATTCAAAAGTGTTCTTGATCTCATATGATCCCAGATAGGATTTCATGTAACCCTAGATTGTTTATAGGGTTGACCGTTGATATACTTATCACGAAAAGTGAGGTTATACAAGATAAGAGTGTTTATTCAGGTTCTATCCTTTAAATTTTTACTACAAGAAAAAGAAGAAAATTTGACGGAGGCCTTTTGCGGCGACAAGAGTCGTCGCCAATAGGTCACTAAAAGACAAAAGAAAGCTGCTTTTTGACTTAAACCAGTCAATATTTAGAGAGAGCATTTTGCGGCGACATAGTCGTCGCAAACAAGTATTATATAGATATTTTTTATTTTTTTTGGCACGAAAATAACTTTTTGCGCGGTGAAAATGCAGCGTTTTTTTTTCGAGCTTTCAGCGACGACTTAATTGGGAATTTGCGACGACAAGAACTCTTATACAAAGATTAATGGCTCGGCAAGAAATCTTATACAATGAGTTAAAAGCCGCAAATATAGACGTTCCTGGTTATGACGAAGACTCGGACGACGAAGACGAAGAAAATGACGAAGACGAGGAAAACGACGAAGACGAACAATATGATTAGTTTATATCATGTAATGTTTTTTAATTGTAAATGTTTATTTGGTAAATTTTTTGTAATTATCGATGTTAAGAAATTTATGAGATTTGATTTTGTTGAAAATATATCAAGTTGTAAATGATGCATACAGGTTTATACAGGTTTATATAACCCGATTGGGAGCAAAAGAAAGACAGCAAAAAAATAAGCAAAAAGTCATCGCCAAAGCCAACTGGAATTTTTTTTAACTTTTAGCGACCACCAAAAAGTTTACCTATCGTCGCAAAAAAAGTATTATTAGCGGCGACATCGTAGCAAAAAGTTTTTTATTTTAATTTTGAATTAATTTTCGATATAGTTTTTGCGACGACATTGTCGTCGCAAAAAAGTGATGATGTGTCAACAGGATATTAGTTGAAAATGTCGTCGCAAAAGGTGAAAATTATCGTCGCAAAAGAGATTTAGCTACGAGGCAAAGGCGACGACATGTTGCCGCAAAGGTCAACGGCGACGACAATCTGACTTTTAGCTACGACATTTGTCGTCACAAAATCCTAAATTTCTTGTAGTGACAATTGTTAATTTCACATTCACTGTGCAGCTTAATTCCATCTCTAGTTTCTCTTGAAAATAGACTGAAATTTCATGAGACCAACGACGACGCAAACCAAATCGCACATGCAATTGCTATCGATGCTAAGGTAATCTTCAATGGATGCCTCCCTCTATCCCTCCTCAAAACCATGCCTTCATATATCGGCAAACTATTCAACACCACAAAAGCAGCTATAAAAATCTGCACGGAACACCCTTCTAATTTCATCTCATTCAACAAAACCTCCATAACTCCTTTCACAAACGACAATAAGCCGATCAACGACGCCACTGACATTGGAAGAAACAAGACGGATTCAACTCCGAAATCAAACACCCCTTGTTCGTATAGTTTGCTTTGTTCTTCATCGATCACTTTACTTGTAACATTGAACCCTGATGTTGATAAACCGAGTGATTTGAGTGACCACTCGAGCAAAGCAAACGGGAAACTTGATAGCCCCCATATCAACCACATTCTTTGGTGGTTCCACCACCTTTGCTTTGATCCTCCACCAAACACCACAAAATCAAGAAAATCTTTACCATAAGCTCCGATAAACAGGAATGCATACAAGTAAGACCCACCTTCTGGAACCTGTAATATATATATAATCGATCATTTGTTTTGTTCACATAAAGCTCGCAATTCTTTTAATATATATGTTAAATGATTGAAAGTTGAACTCGAACCATTGTGAATAGCGGGATGGAGTTTAAGAGAGTGATTTGAGGCACGAATGCATAGACAATGACTGGAATGGACAAAAACGAACGAAGTGTGTAGTGCGTGTAACATAAAGCTTGGAGAGGATTCATCGACCGAATGCCATACGTTATGGGGCAATATTGTTGAAAGAAAATTTCGAGGAACCCTGTGTACCATCGCTTGGTTTGGGTTAGAGCATCATTTAAATTCGACGGTGAACCTCCAAGAAATGCAGCTCTATTTGGATTACAAAGAACCGACTTTCATCCTTCACAATGAAGTCGATAGCTTGTGTAGACGTCCTCAGTCAAGGTGCCATATCGAAATCCAATCTGCGATATGGCAAGCAAAAAATTTTTAATTTGGTATAAAGTATAAACCTTGATCAAGAAATAGTTTGGATATGTGTTTTGATGTGCATAAAAATCTGTATCAACAATAAATTTTTAATACAAATCACAATAAATAGAATACAAGGTAAATTACTCCGTTTACAGTGGGATCAAAATATCAAATCGATACATTAACCTAAAATAATATATAATCTAACAAACCCACTTTTTTTCCAGTCATTTCATGATGCCTAATTATTGAAAGAGTTGTCACAAGTACGTAATACTCTTTACAAAATTCATGAAAAATCCTATGCAATGATGACTCAAAAACTCAATTCTATGTTGCTATATATACTTGTTCTTGTGATGTATGTGTTAACAACTTGTTATGAAACCTGGTTGCTCATCGTGTTGTTAATTAAATATATCGAGCTCGAGCCTTGTCTAGTTGGGTCTTTATGCCATTGGTGTACGTATCACTAAGCAATAAAACTTTAGATCAACATAGATTAGATCGACGATTGACTACTTTACGAGCTTGCATATATGTACTCTCATATCTTAAATCACATGCCTACCTTTCTATTCTGATTTTTCTCAGAATAAGTGTCTACTTTAAATAAACTTCCAATTATACTTTTAATTATGAGACTCACGTAATTTAACTTTTTTCAAAAACAAATGAAATTTAGTTAAGTTAAGGACAAAATGTCATTTTGTTGATAAAAAGTTGTAGTTATATCATATATACATTCATAAAAGGGTTCAATACGTCAAAAGATAATCTATTGTTAATTACTGTCTTTTCATGTTGTGTAACATACTAAATTTTTCTATTTAAGTTAACATACTTTTCAAATCAAGTCAATTAAGGTAACATTATCGGATTGAAAGGTAAAAATTACTAATATTCGGTCATGAGTTCACTAAGGGTTAAATGTGTCAAAAGGTAATCTAGTGTCACATTTTTTTCAATTTGTGTACCTACTAATTTTTTTCTGAAGGTAACATACTTTCCAAATCAAGTAATCAATGTAACCATATTGGATTTGAAAAGTAAAAATTACTGACGTGACAATTTTTTTTTACAGAGTTGATAGTTTAATTGTTATATGACGTGCACTATTTTGTGCAATTTAAAAGAAGTTTTTAATAATACCTTGCTATTTTGAGCAAATTTAAAATAACTAAGCAATATTAATTAAAAACTAAAAAAAGCTGATAACTGGATATAAAAAATTAAATATAAGTAATTTTACCTTTCATTCAATAAGGTTACCTTGATTATTTGATTTGGAAAGTATGTTACCTTAAATAGAAAAAAAATTAGTATGTTACCCAAAATGAAAAAATGTGACAGTAGGTTACCTTTTGACGCAGTTAACCCTTCATAAAAACTGTGTATTTAGGTGGACATTTGTTTTGGAACGAATGAAGTGTTTAATTAGCTCCCATTGTCAGTAAGCTAACCTCTGAGCCCCATCTCGTATTGTCCTCATAGTTGCAGCTCGCTACAAGATGGGCTGAAGTCAAAATATCTTGGCTCCTTTTAAGCTTTGAATGGCTCAGCATGCTACTTGTAACAACACCAAAGGCTGAGCCATCAGCAATAGTATGTCGATTGAAAAAGCCTCCTGTGCCCATAAACTGAGTGCCTAACAAGCCATCCATGCCAAGACTTAGAATTCGCGTCTCAGGCTTGAATTCAGAAGCATAAATGTCATTCTCATTGATGCCGCTGAATCTTTGAGGAAATTGAACAAATGCAAGCCTTGGATCAGCGTTGGGATCCATAAAGTAACATAAAGCACGAAGTGGCGTTTCTGGATCATTTGAGTACATGTCACAATCAAGTATTAGGAATACTGGTGCTTCCGTCATGAGGGCCGACACTCGAATCTATATTTCAAACATGGGAAAGGGAGGGAGGAATCACTAAACGAAAAACACACACACACACATTGTGATTGTATGTATGTATGTATATGTATGTATATAGGTATGTGTGTGTGTATATGTATGTGTGTGTGTGTGTATTGGTAAGAATAGAAGATATATTGAATCCTTGATTATTGATTAATTAAATATTAAATAATTGTTTGAATGCAATTTTGGGCTAAAAAAGACGATCAATTTATCATTATGATTGGTTAATATAAATTTTTAGGTGCTTTCTATGTTGATTTTAACTCAATTTAATCAATAATTTTGATATAATGATGTACGTTTACAATGACTAATGATTTAAGAATCCATAGTTCATCGATTTAACATGCGCTACGTATTCCATTTTACCAATTTTCAAAATAAGAACCGTTCTCAATTGATCCTAGAGCTTTTAGCAACAAATAATCTATTGTAACAGAAGCATGTAAAATAGTAGTTCTAGCTAGAAAATGGTCCTTTACCAAGACGTTAAGAGCTCCAGCCTTGAAATTATGGGGTTTGCCTTTGCTTTTTTGTCGAGAAACATAGATTAGATTGGGCATGACACCACCTGCGACATCTTTGTCTACGTTGTTGTCTAATATAATCTGTACATGTTTGGTATAAACGGTTAGATTTGGAATGGCAGTTTTAATGTTCATTAAGTTTAATGACGGTCAAGTATGGTTATTAATTGTAAAAGTTGAATAAGTAGAAGGGCGAGGGTTGGAGAAATAGAAACCTCGATGACAGGTGGATGATTTTGACGGGTGAAATTAGGCGTCCAATGACGAAAAACATCCTGAAATTCCGACTCCAAACTGATGCCACCACGCTCCACCACCGCCTGCACCCTAGATTTCATGGTTTCATACATTGCCTGCCACATAAATGGGTACTTGAGTTAGCCTTCACCAACACACAATGCAATGTATTATATATAGATTCATAAAGCGTGGAATTGACCTTTACTTTACTCACAGGCAAATCCAATATTCCATATAATGAGGTCCAATTTAGTCGAGTTGACGAAAGAATGAATATGATCCGTTGATAGGTATGGGTACGTTGGAACGAATCATGACATATCATCAAAACTCAACTAGACAAAGGCTAATCACAACTATTTTAGTCACAACCGGATACAAATGTGGCAAAAGGTAAAGATATCTTCCCAAAATTAAAAAACTGGAGCTCCTTTGGATGGACAACCATAGTTCCAGAAAGAACTGTTAATGGGACTATGGGAGAAGTGAGTTTCAAAACCTTGGGGTTTCATTATGTAATTGATATTAGGATGTCTACCATCTAGTTTAGCATTTGTTATGCTACTCCTACTCAAAGCCTTTAGTGCCCAGTTTAATAAATTTGCCTTTCAAAGAAGAAAAAAAAAACAGTTTAACTATATATATATATATATATATATATATATATATATATATATATATATATATATATATATATATATATATATATATATATATATATATATATATATATATGTATGTATGTATGTATGTATAGAGTAAGGATCTTTTGTGAACATTTTATTAGTTGTGCACGTTGTGAACAACCATAAAATAGCTTCTGAATCTTATGAATCTTGTTGAAAATAGTACTGGGCTCTTCTATTAACCTATTAATACTATTGGATCCTTTGGATCTTATTGAATCCTATGTATTTGTCGAATCTTATGAATCTTGTTGCATCCTATGCATCTTGTGCATCTTGTTATAAAAACTACGTACTATGAACCTTTTGAATGTTCTGAATCTTAAATAGACACTTCTATGAACCTTTTGAATCATATGAATCATATTACAAACACTTGTTGATATATATGAATGATTATATGTATTTTTTTTATTTGTTCACAACGTGCACAACGAATAACTTGTTCATAATGGATCCCATCCCTGTATGTATGTATATATATATATATATGAACTATTAGTCTATGTAATATAAAACTAAAAATAAAGACCCAAAGTTCGAACACACATTTCTTTTCATATCTTCAAGACTTTCTTAGTACAATGACGAATTCAAAAAACAATTTGTTTAATACCTTCTTTTTTTTAGAATTTTGCTTAACTTTTTACTACGGATCATTTTGATCCTCCACTAGATCACTGCCTAATAAGTGTATGCCATAATTATATGGAATCGTATATCCAGATGGTAGGGAACGGATTCGATAAATACAAATTCTGTTCCTGAAATTTTGAATCATAGAGGAATCCGAACCCTTGATGAGAAAGCAAACAAAGAGTAGCAGGCAGTGATCTAGACACCATGCTATCAGAATGGGAGAAATAGAAACGATAAGTATTAAAACAAAAATGAAGAATCACATGAATGTGGCTGCTGATACAAATCAGTAGTTTCGAGTGTGGATTTCCAACAGGGGAAAAAGGAGCTTTAGAATGGTCAAAGTGGATATCAATACAATCCTCAAATATTTGATAGTTGCAACGAATCGTCAACAGGTAAGGGAATAATCAGTAGCAAAATCAATATGAAGAGTTACAAAGTCTTGCTATTACCAAATGAGTTGGTAGATGCTGCCCAGCATGCTGTGAAACCAGCAGGCGGATGCACGGAATGTTATGTATATATACATGGTTCCTTTTGGTGCATCCTTGTGAGTACAAAGATGTGCTCGATCATCGATTCAAAGTCATGCCACCAAATGGAAGCTTTATTTTGATGTGTGGTTAAGTTGAATTTGGATAGTTTTAGGGCTTGCTTGTTTTTTTCACTTTTGTCTATTTGAGTTTTTTTGTCTGATTCGGTCAGACAAAATATGATGAAATCTAAATATGATGAAATCTGTTGTTTTTTCAATCCCAATCAGAATGTCTAACATTCCTCTGTTCCAAACAGATTTGAAAAATGTATTTTGTCTAAATCTATTATCTAAAACTATAAATTTATAAATTGTATGTACAAAGACATTTTATTAAATTAAAAAACAAACAATATTATCTAAAGAGAAATTAGATATTTTTTAACGTTTTATCAAACAGACGATAAAAAAAAACCCAGAATGTCACCCCTATAGGCTTTAGAGGCGACATGTCGATGTGGTACAGTTTCGATCGATAGATAGAGGGGGGAGCTAGGCGCTGTGCTGCAACTGGGAATGAAATGGAAAAACAAATTTTGGGGGTAAAAGAGGGGGAAGCAGGGGGGAAAGTGACCACGTTTTTTTATTGGCAATAGGGGCGACATAGGATATTAGAGGCGACATTAGGCGATGTCGCCCCTAATACCTATGTCGTCCCTATTGTCTGTCACCTCTATTGATACTAATTCTTGTAGTGGCATTCCTTTGCATTAATTTCGCGTCTTGCAGATTGAGGTAATAATTAGTCAACGTGTATTCCATTTTATTTCAATAATATATTACTTTTAGAAAATCATTAAAATCATATGACTATACTTATTAGATGTGTAGAGTGAAACCACTAATATATACCAAATTTCATTTTAAAACAACAAATTAGATTTAGGAAAATAAAAGAAATCTTTAATCTATAACTTAATAAAATAAAAAATTGTAACATTTATTTATACAATGTTAAAAATTAATATAGAATAATTTGTATAGTTAATTTTAACAATAAAGTATTATTTTAAAAAATACTAGACTATATACATATATATATATATATATATATATATATATATATATATATATATATATATATATATATATATATATATATATATATATATCACTACAAGAGAGATGTCTGACTTAAAAAAAGTGTCACTAAAAATCAAATATCAGTCACTAGTCACTAATCTGGATCGAGAGCATAGGAGAAACAGAGACCAGCAGACATCTGGGACTTACGTTAGGGTTAGTCGGGATCGAAGCGGAAAACACTTTGTATCTATTAAACATTTTTTTTTATTTTCTTCAAAGAATAGTCACCTACTTAAAAATTTTGTCAGAATAGGATAAAAATAATCTTTTAGTTACTGAATTTGTCTTAGTCAGTAAAACCTTCGGTCACTAAATGGCATTTTTGTTGTAGTGTGTGTGTGTCTATATATATATATATATATATATATATATATATATATATATATATATATATATATATATATATATATATATATATATATATATATATATATATATATATATATATATATATATATAGTCAGGTTCAGTACCTCTCGAAATCGAGTGCACCCGAATGTACCAACCTTAAATAACTTTTTAAAATTTTTTTTTCACATAACCATGTTCAATTTAATGTTATACGCATGATATATGATTTTCACATAGATTCACACTTTTGTGTCCTTAAAAATTATGTGAATGCTCAATGCATATTTATGACCATGTGAATGTGAATGATGTGAATGATCATTCACATGATCTTTTTTTTACCATTCACAGGATTTATGATGGTGCTCCTTTTGAAAAAAAAAAGTCTTATAATGTTGTCTTATACATGTCTATTAAAAAAAATATATGTGAATGATCATTCACATTAGGGTACGCTGGAATTTCATATGTACGCTGATGAACCTGATTTTATATATATATATATATATATATATATATGTGTGTGTGTGTGTGTGTGTGTGTGTGTGTGTGTGTATATGTATATGTATATAGCTTAATTTCGTTATATCAAGAATAGGTTTAATTTATTATTAACAAACCAACATATTTTTACGTTTTTTGCATTTTCGTCCCTCCATGATATTTATTTCCAGAATAGTTATTAAGTTAGTTTTTTCTTTTTGGTTTAGTGAAATTTATTAAAACCCGGTTTTTTGTTTTTAAAAGCCCGGTTTAGTAATTATAACCGGAAGCTAAGCATCAAATTTCACAAAACAAGAAAAAAATTTACTTGAGAACTTTTATAGAAAAATATAAAATTGAGGGACGAAAACGCAAAAACATTAAAAATATGTTGGTTTTTTAATAATAAACCATATCCAAATTTTAAAAAGAAAAATACGACTTTCTAAAATAATTTGTAATAATGGTAAAATTATCATTTTTTTAAAATAATAATTCACAAGATTTATATGTACAAAACAAAAAACAAAAAAAAAATACAAAAAAAGTTAAATCGCCATGTACTGGTTAATAAACAGCTTCAAGTAATCAAAAATGGAAATAATCAAGCACCTTGATTTCATCTGTCTCAGGGAACCAAACAGGATCATTTTCAAAGTACACTTCTGGAACCCTGTCCACAATATTATGCTTCTTACAATAAGGTATCCAATGCTTAGCGAATTTCGCACCTTCGATGAACGCAAACAACGTTAATTCTGACCCTCCATCGTCTGAAATATAAACCGACAGCTTATCAGTTGGATATTCATATGCCAACACAGATAACGCCGTGTTCACTACTCCAATCGGCGGCTCTTTTATCGGATCAGCCGTGCAAATGAACACATCTAATGCAGGATATTCACTCTCCGTCACAACTTCACGAAGTTTCTCCACGAAAACCCTATGTTCGATTGGTTTCCAGTGAAAACACTGGTAAGTTAACCACATGAAAGCTAACACAAAGTCGGCTATAAATAGAGCGGCAGAGATTAGACTTCGAGAGTAGATTAGGTTGTAAGACTGCCTGAAGAGATGAATGAAAACAGCAATGGCGTAGATCAGTGCAAAAATACGGTTTAGCCATGTTTTGGATAATGGTCTACTCGAATGAAAGTGCGGGGTACGCATGGTGTGGTACGCCGCAACGAATATCTGTTTTCGCTCCTCACTAGCTACTCATACCTCACATTATATATATCTTAATTGGTAGACTGTATAGTAAAATCGGTGTTGATAAAACCTCCCATTTTCGATAGAAACTTGCACGATTAGTATTCTTATCGTTTTGTATTTTCTCAATATTAGCACTTTTAGTCATTAATAATGATAAAGTAAGGGAAAAATGGGATGAAATATTACATAAAATGCAATGTATTGACGATAGATTATATATCGTGATATTTTCTCTTAGACGAGATCAAAAGAATTATTTTATTCTATTTTTGTCGAAAAAGACATGAAATTCACTCTTTTAGATGGGTAAAGGATTATGAAATTTGATTTTATCTAATTGTGGTCACCCAATCTTTTTATGTCAATTTTGAATTTTATAATTTTTTTCTCGGTCGCCTCAAAGTTATTTCAATTATCAAAATTTGTATTTTATGTTATAATTCTTGTGAGTTTGTTTATAAATATAACAATAACAGCAACAATCTTTTTTTATAAAGGACAAAGCTCATTATTAACCATATATAGAAAAAATGTAATGATTCTTATTATTTAGAAATCTTGCATCATACATTACATGTTTGTCAAAATAGATACCAACCATTCATGGACCATTCGCAACCATTCATCATGCCTGCATTGGATAACCATATGTTTGGTCCAAATGCACGTGGTTGATACTTGATAGATCAGATTTTTTTACTTTCATATTTGAATCAATTTTCGGTTTTTTAAATTAATTGATAACAACTTTTTAAAAACTTATATTTAATATTTTATGTTTTGTGTTTTTGGTTTTCATTTCATATTCGTCACTCGTCACCACCAGAATCCATTAATAACCAGAAATTAAGCCCATGATAACATGAACCAAGTTAGCCACTTCGATCAATTCCAAAAGTATGAACTAAGTCAAAAACACATCGATTCTATGAATATCAACTAAATATATTAAAAGTGATCTATTGAAGCTAAAATCATATACAAAATCAATTTCAATACAAATCAAACTAGATCTACGTGAACAATAATCTTAAACACATAGAACCACATTTTAAATAAAAAACAAAACTAAACTACATCAAAAATCAATAACAATTTTGAAACTTGAAACCCTTGGTGGATCGCGATGCCTTCATTAGTTTCTTGGTAGCGATTCATGATATTCAAAGACAACAAGATGATACGTGGAGGGAAACGGAATCTCTAGCCATTAATTGAACAGTCAAGGCATGTGGTTCATTGTTTTCTCTGAAAACTATGCAAACTCTTCATGGTGCTTGGAATTTGGATAAGCTTTTCATAATCAAGGAAGCGCATGTTCTTATGGTAGTAGTGGCATGACAATGGTGTCCGCTTCTTACTCCCTGTCTTCATGTCCGTTGGGGATTTAATTTACTTTCCCATGCCCGTCCCCAACAGGGTTTGGGGAATCCCATCACGGAATCGAGTTTTTGATATTTTGAAAACTTAATAATTTTAAAGTACAAATACTAGTTTAATAGAATAATATTTTAAAAAAATCAACTCATGAATTTTCTTAGTTATATTTTTAATTTACATTAACTAATAAAAATCTATGTAAATGACTTGTAAAACTAATAAAATTACAAAATGGAAGCAGGAACATGATCAAGAAGAGTCCAAGAGAGATGGATGATGTGAAGAAGTAGAGGGAAGCTTTGGTTGGAGCTGCCAAATTAGCTATGGCTGCCTGGCTGGCATGTCTCCAAAACAGTCATTGGATATAGTTTTTCAAGATCAGTTGTTCGAGTTCGTAGGGATTCCTTAATAAGAGATTGAACCTTAGAAAGTATGGGGTATGACCACTTGTTTGAACGTCAGAGACCACAAATCTTTCGATTCTAACAATTGTTTTACATTCTGTTTCATTGTTTTCAATTTTGATTAAAGGTAATT
The DNA here is from genome assembly GCA_020465985.1 of Centrapalus pauciflorus. Taxonomy (NCBI): domain Eukaryota; kingdom Viridiplantae; phylum Streptophyta; class Magnoliopsida; order Asterales; family Asteraceae; genus Centrapalus; species Centrapalus pauciflorus. The sequence goes on along the minus strand of JAANYP010003377.1, from coordinate 224,208 downwards.
TCAGGTTTTCTTTAAGGTTTTAATTCTTATGATTAGTGATTATAGGGAAATTTTCAACAAAGATAATATAAACTATAATTTTAACGATAAATATATCGTGAAATTCATTCAGAATGAGAAAAAATCATAAAGTTTTAAGTTTGCCAAGAAAGGACTACATGCCTTTGGACTTGGTAAAGGTTGTCATGGCATGCTACAGACGACTTGTCGTGATGCCCACAGACCACAATCTCCCTTTTATGCATGTGTAGGAGATAGAGGCTCCAAAAAAGCTTTCGGAAATTGTGTTTCAAAGCTAGATTAAAGAACAAATTGGAAGCATTTAAGTTTGAGGTGACGAGACAATTACAAGAACAAGTGAAACAAATGATGAATTCCTAACGAACTATAACAACTCTTACCGATACGTTTGGATGATTGGTTAAAGTGGGTTTAAAACTTACAAAACATTAGCTACATATTCTATAGGTTATACATGGATGATTGATTATGTATAAATTGTATTTGGTTGTGATAAATACCCAATCCATGAAGGTGTCTTTTTATATTTGTGTATGACATTTGTTTGTAAGATTGAATTGTGCTACAAATTCAGATTTCCGGTTTGTAATCCTGTTTAGAAACAAGGTAGGTGTTGCTAAATTTTTTAGGAAATTAGCAACGACTAAATCGTTGTTAAAAATAAGTAGCATGTAGCAAAATATCAATGCTAAATTCCAAATAGCAAGGAAAGGAAATTCGTTGCTAAACGTATTAATTAGCAAGGAAAGAAAAAAAAACATCGTTGTTAAATTTAAAAATTAGCAACGACACTACATTTTCTCAGTTTTAGCAATGATTTGTAAATTTCGTTGCTAATGTAGCAACGAATTACTAATTTTCGTTGCTAATTTGATTTAGCATCGGTCGTTTTAACCACGCCTTACTTTCGTTGCTAATTTCGCTGCAAATATCGTTTAGCAACGAAATTCAGTCTTTTAGCAACGAAAAATGATCGTTGCTATATGTAGTTTTTCTAGTAGTGTCACTTGTATTCTGTGAGGATAAGTAACTAGCTAGGTGATTTTTACATTGTCAATTTCGAAGTTTGATCGTGGTTTTTGAAGTTGAAGATTTATGTGTTGGTTTTTTGTGAAACTTTAAGTAGTTGTACATTAGATTTACAGTGTTGTACCGGCATAACTTAGTTAGGAAATGACTCGAAACATTGAGTGCAGAAAGTTTCTTTGGTCAGGGGCTCGTGCCCATGAGCCTAACCTTGTGTTAGCGAGGGATGTCAAGGCTCAAGGGTTTTGGTTTATTTGGTGGATTGCAAGCTTGTGGCTTTCGTGACCACGACTTTGGGCTTCGTGGCCGCGAGACATAGATATAAAACACTTGGAAAATATTTTGAGTACTAAATTTCAACATCATTTTTGGGTTACATTACATGATCTAAAAACAGGGTCGTGGTCATGATCCACGTCAGTTGTCATGACCACGAATAGTCACCTTGTATTTGTGAGGGTTATGACATGGCATAGCGGCATGAATCCATACAGCCACCAATCCTCACACCATGCATGCTCATGTGTGCACGTACACACACATAAAGAATCAGGAAGAAAAAGATGGTGAAAAGAATAAGAAAAATTTAGGCCTATAATGTAGTGGACCCCACCAACTTCTCCGGTCTCACCTTCACTCGCCCAACCCCCTCGAGCCAACTCTCCATTCCCACTTTACCCATAATCTCGTCCTCTTCTCCTCATACGCTCCAAATTTGATACGAGCACATTTGAAATGAAGCATTTATCGATGGAATGTTGTAAGACCCAACTTTCATAAGAGTCTTATAATGTAGGTCCCTATTAGCAACACAATATCAATCATAAACTAAGATAGATAAATTAGAACATACAAATTATTACAATACAAATTTGAAAATAACAGTACAAAGGGTACATCTAACAAATCTATTACATCATCATTTACTCAATCACAGATATCCAACATCCCAAAGTCTTCAACTCGTTTGACTAATACCACTAAATGATGACTAGTGGTCAATGAATTTCAAGATTCACTTGTACATGTACCTAGAAGCGGGTCTCGCAAGGGAATGCAACGATTGTAAGCTAGAAGCTTAGTGAGAACATAGATTTAATAGAATACAGTATATTTATAATCGATAGATAAATATTGTACACAATAAGTGTGCTTCACTAGCTATGTCTCTGTGCTCATTATTAATGAAATTCATATCTTTATCTTTATGCTACCTTCAAACTAATCATTCATGCATATGTAGTATAATGCAATAGAGCAACTTGTGCAACATGAGTTACACATCACCACTAGTTTATTTTATACTAGTATGAGGAATCATGACTACAAGTCTTTCTCATGCAAATAGGAATATATCTCACTCATGTACATCACTACAAGCTTTGCATAAGCAAGTAGAAGAAAAACTACAAGTAATAAACATCACTACAAGCTTTAGTTAAGCTTGTACGAGAATAACTCAAATGCAACATCGCTACATGCTCTGCCTAAGCATGTAGGATATGTAGGATAATATCTCGGGCGTAAACATCACTTAAAGCTCTGCTTGAGCAAGTAGGAGTTAATCACAATTCTAACATCAATACTAGCTCCGCTTGAGCAAGTAGGATATAATAACAAACATCATTACAAGCTCCACTTGAGCAAGTAGGAGAAATCACCATCTTTTTGTAAGTCTTTTGCTCTATGTGTCAACGAATTAGATATAGGATATTTTACTCATTAAATAGCAGAACTAACGCAATGCATGAATATATGTTAACGTTAATGTAAAGAAGTATAAGCTAACATGTAACACCCGTAATTCTCGAGGTAATTAACTATTTATAATTTATCACTTAATTTTGTTTGTCGTAATTAATTTAAATTAGATTCTAGACACTAAAGTTTATGTAATGGTTTCGAACTCTAAGATGATTATTATTTGTGAAATAAAACTTAATCATACAAATTTGACATAAACATATAAATAATTAAAAAAATCGTGATATGCTTTGGGGACCATTTCTAGCAAATCTATTATGGAACATTTAGTGATCACATAGGCCCAATCCTATGTACGTATTTGCCGGCCCAAAGAGTCCATTTTTCCCCCCTTTAGGACACCTCAAGCCCATATCCGGGTCCGTGGCCATTCGCCTGAGGATGCATCCAGGAGTGACAAACATGGGGCCTTGCAGGAAGAATCTGTCGGGGAAAAGTACTCTTCAGATGAGCGCATAAAAGGGTGACATTTCATTAGTCTGACAGGGCCAGGGAAGGTGATCCCGCGCATGACCCTGCTGGCCAATAGGAATCCTCCTGGTGAGCGCCTCGTCCCCTGAAAGAGACGTATAAATAGGGAAACATTCCTCCTGGGAGAAGGTCAATGCTCGTTTTCCACCCTTTCATACTCTCTCATAATTGGTATCTCCATTATGCTAGCTTACACAGGAGATCCCCCTGTATTGACCTTAATCGTAGTCTTTTCTTCTTTTCTTTGTTCCAGGCGTAGGAACTTCATCAAGAACCACCTGGGAGCACTTATACGTCTTTTTACTGCCTTGACCCGATATTATTGATTGTCAGACGCACAAACATCTAGTTTGTTTATATAATTAACTATCTCCTTCATTTATTTTCATTACCTCCTGTGTAAAATACACACAAGTACACACTAATAAAATTTGGGTTTGAAGAGTTAAGGGGTTGAAATCATAATGGAAAATTTTCACCATCATCATCTTAACACTATCATTGTAAACCTTGAGGTAACAATCAAATCGTCAATCTAAGTTCCGTATGTATATGTGGGTTAATTACTAAAATAGCCACATATCACATTCCTTTATCACTTTTTAGCCATTAAAAATTCATTTTACCAAAATAGTCACCCTTTACGTTACCACGTTTACATAATAACCACCATTTACGTGATATGTACTTTTCATTCATATTTTAATGCATTACATTACAAAAGGTGTTTGGTAACGTAAATGCTTGTACTTTACGTGACCACTTTTAAAAATATGTTCATTCCCCATAATATTGTAATGATTAAAAGTGGTCACGTAAACTACAAGCATTTACGTTATCAAACACCTTTTGTAACGTAATGCATTAAAATATGAATAAAAAGTATATATCACGTAAATGGTGGCTATCACATAAATGTGTACCGTAAAGTGTGGCTATTTTGGTAAAATGAAATTTTAATGGCTAAAAAGTGATAAAGAGGTATGATATGTGGCTATTTTACTAATTATCCCTTTTAATGATGTTAGAATTCATAAAATGAGTATAAATGTGGTTATTAATCTGTAAATGAATAGCTAATAGGATCATCTCCATCATTTGAATGGTGGTTTTAGTGGGTGCTATATTGGAGTCAGAAAATTCATAGAAAACACTAGAATTATGATTAGAAACAAGAATAGAATGTTCTCATATGATTGATTTTGGGTTTAGAGACCAAATGGACGAGTTCCAAACACTAGAATTTGAAATCATTGAGAAATGTGTGGGTTAGAATCGCCATAAAAATCCGACCGAAGTGCGACCGGCGACGACGGCGGTGTGGCTTCCGGCCGGCAGCAGCAGCCGCTGCCTTTTTCCCCTGTTTTTGCCTTGCAGCGCTCTGTCTGTAAATTCCTCTTTCTGTTTGTTGCTTCCATCAAGAAAGGAGAAGGGGAAGAATGTATTGGGCTGGGTTTTCTTCTTTTGGACTATATTTTTTACTTTAGAATATTGGGCTGCTGCTATCTCCTTCAAGATGTGGGGGCTGCCTTTTCTTGTGTGTCTTAAATTAATATGTTGCGCTTATGTGCGTCCCGCACTCCCGCTCCATCTTTCTCAATGATTGTTGTCCATTTTATTTATTTATTTATTCATTTATTCATAATAAACCCTTATTAAGGGTTTATTATGAAAAAAACCAACATGTTTTCATGTTTTTTGCGTTTTCGTCCCTCCATATTATTTTTTTCCATAAATAACCTCAAGTTATTCTTTTCTTATTGGTTTAGTGAAATTTGGACATTAGAACCCGGTTTTTCAAGTTTTTAAAACCCGGTTCACAAATTATAACTCGGGTCTAATGTCCAAAATTTCACTAAACCAATAAGAAAATAATAACTTGAGGTTTTTTATGGAAAAAAATAACATGGAGGGACGAAAACGCAAAAAACGTGAAAACATGTTGGTTTTTTATATAAGAAACCCTATTATTAATTTCTTTTTTATTAGTTAAATGTCCTTGGGTTTAGAATGACGGGTCTAACAAATAAGTTTATGGGGTTTAATTTAATGTATATTTTGGGTTTTTAATTAGAATCCTAGGACCCATACTTATTAAAGTAAAGGTGGCTTCGTCATTTTAATATATTAAGTTGAAAATGCGGTTGATTTAAAGAAATTAGTTCAACTTAAATTTGGTTTGAGATTAAATTAGTTAAATAATTACATAAAATAAATTGGTATTCTCTATGTTAATCATAATACTAGTGTAATCATAATACTAGTGTAATATACTGGGGGTAACGATTTGGTTGAAAATTTTCTAATAATCGAGCCTAGAATATAAGATCTTCAACTTTGAACAAATTTTAACTAATAAATCAATACAGAATTAGTCACTGAACTACAATTAAAATATTTAAAATAACGGACGTAGCAGTTATTAGGCTAATAATATTGATACATAGGCGATGTACTTTGATATCAGGACTCTAGTGATTTGTTCGAGGCATGTGGCATTCAGTCGTGTTTATAGCTTATTTTGGATAGTCGTTTGGCGAGTATGAATTGCAAGCACTGTGAGTAATTGATTTAATTTCGTGAATAATCAATCATAATATGTTTATACTGGCTATCTATTCTGTTTCTATTTCCATGATTATCGATTCATTGCCATGATATTGATTCTTTGCAACACCATGAGCTATTATATGAAAACCCTTTCCCCAGTATGCATACCGTGTATTTATGTGTTGACAGCATGCCTGTGTGGCTGCATTATTTTATATGTTGTAAGTCTGGAGTGTCACAAGCTGTGTTACCGTGTATGCATTGTTGGGAAGGCCGGATGCTACAAAGATTACCTCAATTGTGGACACACTGCTGGGAAGGCGTGGTGCTACACATGTTGAATTTGTGCTTGATAACTTGTATCATTCATATTATTTATGTTATTTGTGTTATTAAACTTGTTACTCGCTAGGCGACGACTTATCCAAATTGTGGGGACAATGTTTCAGATTTAGCTGATAAGGGTAAAGCACCCGCTTCAGGATATAGAGTTTGAGGACTCGTGGAATCAGATAGACTTCCGCTTATGTTGTATGATTATCGAAATTGTAATTGGGATGGGTAGATCGCTAGACCTTCGATTTGGTTGTAATAACTAGATATGTTACTTTAGCGTACTCTGAATGTTATGGTTTTAGTTTATTTATGCACTGAATTTGAGGTTTGAACTTAGAAAACTTTTATTGTATTACTTTTGAGGTTATGTTGTAGAATTTGGTAAACAACGCCACGTTATCAGAACGGGGCATTTCAATCATCAGAGACAAGTTTGGTTTAAGTGAATTAAGTATCTCTTAGGTACTTAGTTGTTAGGGACAATATTTGTAGAGCTGAAATGAATATTACTTTTAATAATTGTGTTCATCTCTAAGGGGGAGAATGTTGGGAATAAGTAATAGAGATGAAACAATTATATTGTATATAATTGTAATTACTCAATAGTATAGGGGTTGGATTGTAAATACTCAAAGCTTGAGTATTAAGTATAAAAAGAGGTATCTGTGTACTGTTGATAAAAGGAAGGAATCGAAGATTACACACACACATATGGATCTGATTTAGAGAGAATAGGAGAAGGGCTTTGCAAGAAAGCCAAGAACATCAATGTAATATTTTCTCTCTTAATCATTCAATAGATTGTGTTTGATTGTTAATTGTTCATATGAATTGTGTTATGTTGTATGAATTGCATGAAAAAATGAATTCACAATTGGTATCAGAGCCTAATATGGCTGAATTTGAGTGAATTTTGAATCTGAAATCGTTTTTTTTAGAACACTGTTATATTCATTTTTTTGAAAATCTGAAAATCAATTGAGGGTTTTGATTCTGTGGATGAAATGATCTGAATTTTGGATCGAAGGTGTGAAATTTAAAGGCGAATCTGATGACATAAACATCAAATATTATCTCAAAACACACAGAATTTAATTGGGAAATTTCAGATTTTTTGAAAAAGTGTGTTCTTGAGGTTTTTGGTCAATTTTTGGTTTTTAATCGAGAATTAGCCAAAGTGATTTCACAAAAGTTGTTTCTGCTATTAAAACGAACCCTCGAAATCAATTTGAGGTCAAATCATGGATTTTTGTTGAAAAAGTTCGAATCTGATCTTGTTTTTGTTGAAAAATGATAAAACTCGGACATAACTATATTCATAGTGTCATTCGAGTTTTATAAAGAAGGCATTCGAGTTTTATTAAAGAGGCATTCGAGTTTTATGAAGAAGGCATTCGAGTTTTATAAAGAAGGCATTCGAGTTTTATAAAGAAGGCATTCGAGTTTTATGAAAGCTTTATTCGAGTTTGATGAATGCTTCATTCGAGTTTGCTGAATGCTTCATTCGAGTTTGATATATGCTTATTTCGAGTTTGATAATACATTCATCGAAGTTTCATGCCTTATGATTCGAGTTTTAAGCCTTAATCATTCGAGTTTCATGTTTAATTGATCGAGTTTCAAGCTTATATGATCGAGTTTAATACCTTCTTCATTCGAGTTTCATTCTTGTTCATTCGAGTTTCATACTCAATCATTCGAGTTTTATACTTATTCATTCGAGTTTGGTGATTCTTTATTCGAGTTTGAGTCTTCATCAATCGATTTTGATTCTTATACATTCGAGTTTCATCCAATATCATTCGAGTTTTGAGTATTTGACCTTTGCTGCTTAAATCGACCATAACTTTTGATTGGAACATCGTTAGAAGGCCTACCATACGCCAAATCGAAGCTTGAAAAGAGATCTACATTTCTAGAACCGGCATAGCCGGTCTGGTAAATTTTCGAGGCCCAATTCCACTCCAGAAAAAAGTTACGGGCATTTTTCTACAGAAAATCTAAAATTTCAACGTCAAAAAGTCAAATCAGAGCTGATTTTTAACAAATTAATCATTCAAGATTCAGTTTTATTCAATCAAGATTCATTCAAATTTTCATAAGTCCATAAAAGATCTTGGAAGTTCATTTTTCTGCAATTCATAATGGAATTTGAACAATTGTCAAAGTCTGAGCTGATTTTCAAACTTACTGAATCTGAAAAGATTCGTAAGAACAATTACGACATTCTCATTCAGTTAAATACTGATAAACATTTGGCGTTACGTGACGTACAAATATTGAATGAAGAAATTCAAAGCTTAAAAGAAAAACAAAACTCTGAGAGTTGTGCTCATCAATTGAAAATATCTGAATTACTTAAAGAACTTGATGAGCTGAAACAAGAAAATTTTCAGAATGCAACTCAACTGAAATATCTTTTGCCTGAAAGATCTGATCTTTACAAGAAAGTTCAGGATCTTGAAGATACACTTTGTAAGACAAAACCAACTGATCAGAATTGTATTTTAAACAAAAATGAAGAAATTTTTGCTCTTCAACAAGAGTTGTCTTTAACTAAAGATTTGATTGAGAAGGAAAGACATGAGTTCTTACTTAAAGAACAAGATTTTAAATCAAAATCTGAATTGTTTGAAGATGAAAGACAAATGTTCTTAATCAAAGAACAATCTTTTAAATCTGATTACCAATCATTTGATCATGACAGAAATTCAAATTTAGTCATTATCAAAAGTTTGGAAGATCAGATACTTCATCTTACAAAACAATTACATGTGTTTACTTCGTCAACTGAGTCAAAGGTTAAGACCCCTTCTTCAGTATGTTTAAAATCCAATGTTGATCACTCTGGTTTGTCTTCTGAAAGTGAAGTGAATCTAACTAACTCTGCTAAGTTTGATTCTTCTTCAGATCTTAAACTTAAGTATCTGTTAAAGATACACAGCGGCAAAGATAAAATTGTTGAACAACTTCCGGTCAAGATTTACACCGGTGAATCTTCGAAGTCAAATTTTCTTAAAGTTTCTGAAAATACTGGTCATTCTAATCAGAAAACATTTTCACAGAAAAATACCAAGTATTATCAGAAACAGGCAAGAACCGGACAGTTTTTCAAAAAGAAGAGTTCGCAAAAGTCTGATCATTCAAATTCAAGTTTCTTTAGAAATTCAGATATTCAATTTTCTCATACTCAAAGAAATTTGTTTTCTGCGTTTGAAAGAGAAGCTGATAGTTATAACATGCAATGGGTACCTAAACCCAAGTACAAGTGGGTACCAAAACCTGTTTTGAAATGGGTACCCAAGAGCGCTAACAAGTCTGGATCCAAATCTGTTTGGATACCAAAGACATCTTAAATTTTGCAGGTTATAGGTTTCTTATCATTTCAGATAAGGACCCGTTCTTCATTTCAATAGGCTCTTGATTACATCAGATCAAGACCCGTGTTTCAAATCAAAATGGTTTCTAGTTAATTCAGACTAGAACCCAGACTTCAATGAACCAGAGTCAAAGGCTTTCAGTTACATCAGACTGAAACCCGAGTCTGAGAGACAAATCTTACTGGAATTCTTGCCCTGAATTCAACTCCGAAGCTGAAATTGACAAAGAGGGAGTTTTATTTTTATAATTTTTTGCTCCTGATTTCATTTCTATGAGTTGACTAGCTGCGTGTGCTTATTTCCAGGGGGAGTTTCAGACATTCTTTGACGATGACATTTTTCAAAACTATGTGTGATTTTTCACGAAAATATTTGACACACACATAAAAAGAGTTTTTTAGCTGAAAGAAATTTTTTTATGAATCTCTGAATCTATCATTGAGATTAATTGATCTAATCTCTTTGATTTTCATAATCTCATTTCTTCTGAGATTCTCTTTGTTATAACTCTTCCAATTTATATTGGATTCTCCCGTTATCTCCCAAATGCTAATTCTTTCAAGAAAGTCTGGTTCTTTTCATATCATATATCAGATTTTCTATTTCATTATGATATCTCCCATATTATTTGAAAATAATCTCTCTGATATCTCTTGAGCTTCAAAGCTGAAAATCTTTCTGCTGACTCCAATTATGCACCAATCTGGGTGATAGGCATAAATATCGCTTCTATGGTCTAACCAGAACCGGAAGACCTACCCAAGAAGCAAACCATCTATAGATTGTGCGGGTGAGGGTTCTTTAGGTTTATTAGTTGAGAAGTGTCAGTTATCACGGGATACTGACAGGGTCGAGCAGAGATAAAATGTAAATGAGAGGGATATTGAGATTGAAAGGAGATGGTGGTGCATCAGATCATGCTTTTGCTATAAAGCTGACTGAATTCGTTTCTCAAAAGTGAGCCGGAGGGAGCTTAGTTGAAAAATGCTGAGTGCTGAGAGTTGAGAAAGGATTAAAAGAAAAGTAAATCCTATCTACACTGTGTCTGCTGGGTAAACCACATAATCTATCAAGCCCTATGCGACTTGATATCGAAAAAGACGTCATGGACCCAGTGACGCATGCACTTAACCCCACCAACTACTCAGTTATCTCTCAAAAGATTTCTGTTTCAATAATCACGGAGATATAACACATTTCTATCGATATATCATTTGGATATTATTGATATTGAAACAAGGAAGACAGTTGCTCCGGTCTCCAATTTCATTTGATGCATATTGTGTCTAGAGCTAGTTATATACACTTTTAGGACACATCGAGTCTATCAGTCTGCGTGACTATAAACTGCTAGTCCAAAGTGACTAAGCCGGAACAAATATGAGTGATTCTTTCATGATAAAGGATTTCACGATGACTATTTGGAAATCCTACCAGTGTTAACATCACGCCAGCGCTGAAAGTAGGTCACATAGATTTTGTCTATTGTGCAAACAGGAATCCTATGTGGACCTGGACTTTTTTTCTCACAAAATGAATGTGTTTCATTTTCCCCAAAGTTGTAAAGCTTTGTTTTGTTCTAAAAAGATATAATATCAATTCGAGGGGGAGTGAACTTTTTGAGGGGGTGAGATAAATCTGTTTTGTATAGGGGGAGAGATGTCAGTTTAAGGGGGAGAAAATCAATTTGTAATAATTTCTGAGTTGTAATTGTTGTTGTATTTCTTCTACTGTAAACTTCAATGAATTAATGTCTCTGAAGATTTTGCATGATTTTCATAATACTTATGATCATCATGAGGGGGAGAAAAGCTAAAGTTCAGAGACAACAGTTGAGTAGATTGAAGTCAACTGAAGACAATTGCTACTTCATATCAAAAGAATTGATCAAGGGAGAGAATTAAAAAGCTATTCATGATTCAAGGGGAGTGTACTCACAAGAAAATACAAGAAAAGAGAAGATCAGAGAAGAAGAGTTGTGAAGATCAGAGAGAGACAAATAAAGAAAAGAAGAAGATTCAGATATCAGAGAATAGAAGAATATTCACGAAAAAGTCCCTGAAATGATCTTTTATCAGAAAATTGATTTCATCTCTAAGGGGGAGATTGTTAGGGACAATATTTGTAGAGCTGAAATGAATATTACTTTTAATAATTGTGTTCATCTCTAAGGGGGAGAATGTTGGGAATAAGTAATAGAGATGAAACAATTATATTGTATATAATTGTAATTACTCAATAGTATAGGGGTTGGATTGTAAATACTCAAAGCTTGAGTATTAAGTATAAAAAGAGGTATCTGTGTACTGTTGATAAAAGGAAGGAATCGAAGATTACACACACACACATATGGATCTGATTTAGAGAGAATAGGAGAAGGGCTTTGCAAGAAAGCCAAGAACATCAATGTAATATTTTCTCTCTTAATCATTCAATAGATTGTGTTTGATTGTTAATTGTTCATATGAATTGTGTTATGTTGTATGAATTGCATGAAAAAATGAATTCACATTAGTCTTAAACCGTAGGATGCATGATCACTATTAGCTTAAGTTATGATTATGCGAGTTCAACTCTACCCTGATGGCCTTAGGAAAGAGTATGGTTAAGATAGGGTCTAACTGTAATATTCATATGGGAAAATGACATCAATAGCTCTGAACTTTCGACTTTGTACACATTTATGTAGTGAACTTTTTTTGTGCACATTTGGTAGTCAAAGTTTCAAAATTATTCCAAATTGGTAGTTGGCGTACCTTTTAACCGGTTGCTTCCGGTTTCGATGCCTATGTGGACAATTTTTTAATGACGTGGCTACCCGTTTTTATATTATATCCGGTTTTATCTACGTGGCAAGCGGAGGACACGTCAACAGCCAAATGCTTGCCAAGAAAATCATGAGGCAAGGCCCCCTATTAGTTTAAAATCACCCGGGTTTATAACCGGGTTTTTTAAAAAACGACGTTATAAACCCGGGTGACTTCATAATTTCATACGACGTTATAAACCTGGGTGATTTTAAAAACGGGTTGCCACGTAGATAAAACCGGGTATAATATAAAAGCGGGTTGCCACGTCATTAAAAAATTGTCCATGTAGGCATCGAAACTGGAAACAACCAGTTAAAAGGTACGCCAACTACCAAATTGGAACAATATTGAAACTTTGACTACCAAATGTGCACGAAAAAAAGTTCACTACATAAATGTGTACAAAGTCGAAAGTTCAGAGCTCTTTGATGTCATTTTCCCTATTCATAAATATATAAACATATACCCTTATGAGCAAACCATAAATTAATAAATTACGAAAACATAACAAATTCTTAATTTAATTCATAAATTTAATTTTCAACACCATGGCTGACGACGGGAGCCACAATATTCCATGCGAGGAGCGAGTTATTGTAGAGTCAGAGGATATAGAGCATACTGATGGAGAGCGTGAGGATGAGTACAATATAGATGATGATATTGGACCCGAGGGAGAGCCGTTGACCCCTCGTGAGACCTGGATGATGAGGTACATGACCCGTTATGTACGAGATGTGATGGACGAGAGTCTCCAGGAGATTCACGACATGATTAATACTTCTCGATCTGATGCGGGAAATCCTTTGGTATATGCTCCTACTAGCGGGGGACATATTTTGGGGACTAAGATCGGTGGACCATGATCTGACCGCGCTTCATTCAAGGCCTTTAAGGGGTCTGGAGCGAAGGAGTTCGACGAGACTATGGAGCCTGTGAAGGTTCTAGAGTGGCTGGAGTGTTCAGAGAGGGCATTTCGCCTGAGCCACTATCTAGAGACTGATACATGTATACTTGTATGCTTGTTATTGATGATTTTTGGTTAGTATTAGTCAAATTTACTTGCTACATGCCATGATGGTTATGTATGGGTCAGTATTTGTTCAAATACTTATAATGGGTATTAATGAGTTAGTATGATACATGTATACTTGTAATTGATGATTAGTATCAGTTATATTTACTTGCTACACGGCATGATGGGTATGTATAGGTCGGTATTTGCTAAAAATACTTGTAATGGGTATTAATGAGTTAGTATGAAACATGTATACTTGTAATTGATGATTCTTGGTTAGTATCAGTCATATTTACTTGTCATGCCATGATGGGTATGTATAGGTTAAAAATACTTGTAACGTGTTTTATTGAGTTCGTATGAGAGATGTATACTTGTAATTGATGATAGTGAGTCGGTATAAGTCATATTTACTCGTTACACAACATGATGGATATTTATAGTTCTTAATGGTTTATTTAATTTTTATGTTAATTATAATCAAGTTCGCGTATATATATACATATATGTACATATATATAATATATATATAGACACACACACATGTATATATATATATACATATATATATATATATATATATAAACACACACACATGTATATATATATATATATATATATATATATATATATATATATATATATATATATATATATATATATATATATATATATATATATATATATATATATATATAAAATATATATATATATATATATATATATATATATATATATATATATATATATATACATATATACATATATATACATGTGTGTACATATGTATATATATACAATATATATGTATATATATACAATATATATATATATATATATATATATATATATATATATATATATATATATATAGTATATAATATATGTATATATATACAATTATATATATAAATAGATATACATATTATTATACAATATATGTTACATATATATAATATATATAACATATATATATACATATATATATTACATATATATATATATATATGTATATATATACAATATATATATATATATATATATATATATGTATGTTATATTTAGTAGGTATATAATATATGTATAATATATATGTATATTAATTATATATATGTACATATATGTATATATATATGTTGTTATATATCTATATATATATATCTATATATATATACATATATATATATACATATATATATATATATATATATATATATATATATATATATATATATATGTATATATATATATATATATATATATATATATATATATATGTATATATATATATATATATATATATATATATATATTTTGTAGCCAGAAAATTTTGATGACGTTTATAACAACGCGTATTTTAGAGTTGCAATGATAGATCTTTATCGAAAGTTCACTAACCAAAACAATAACGCGGAGCATGACGAGAACAACGATGATGACGATGATTAGTTGTAACATCCGGCATTAAACCAGGTTAGCAACTACGACCTATCAGTACTTAATAGCCAATTATAACCTAATCAGTGGTCATTAGAAATTAATCAAAGTGATTAACAAGGCTCATGAAGAAATTCAACTCAATTAGAATCAAATTCATCGGTGCGATGAATCGGGAAATCAATTAATCCGATCGATTTACGATATGAAGGATTAATTCAACTAAGTACATAATTAAATTATGATTAGTGACACTAATCATACACTAATACAATTACTTAACATTAATTATGCAAGACTAAAACAATTCATTAAAACAATGCATCCAAAAGTATTTATGAATTTACATAAAAAGGGAAATACAAAAATACATTCTAAATATTTTTATACAAAAAAAATAAAAACCAAAATACATCATTTTTATACCATAAAAATCAGCCAACACAAAAGGGGAACACACTTTTGTGTCCCCTTTGATTTTCATTAAAAATATTGAAAAGAATTCCTCACTTTTTCTACTATTCCAACATGTTGGTAAAGTGTTAAACACCACCTTTTCTTTCATCATTTGCAAGACCAATTCTCTTCTATAAATAGAGGACTCATTTCTCATTTCATTCACACCTTGAAAGATCAAAATCCTCTCATCTTTTCTCTCAAAAAAAATCGGCCAAGAGCAACCAAGAACACCAAAGTTGCATCTTTTTGTTTCTTCAAGTTCTTCAAGTGTTTCCTTGGTGCGACAATTCAAGAACTCAACTCCTACTCATTTGCATTCTTTTAATACATAAAAGTAAGTAAAAACTACCTTATTACTTCTTTTATTTAAGTTGTTACAAGTCTTGCATAATGTATATAATCACCAACAACAACAAGTTTCATTAAAACTCAAGTTTATAAGTCACTAGTTTTGTTTTTAATTTGTTTTCTTCAAATGTTTTTATAAATATATAAACACATCATATAAGTGTAAATATTATGAAAACAAGTGATATATATGTGTTTTATAAATTTTATACAGGTAGTCTTTGAATAAACAACAAGAATCACTAGTTATTTCAAGTTTATAAACTACGAATTTTCGGCAGAAAATTTACATCGACTTTGAAAAATCATAACTAATTCATAACTTAACAAAATGAGTTGATTCTGTCTCAAAAGTTAGATCTATGTCTTAATTAAAAATCTGGAAGTTTTCATAATTTATTTTGGAGTTTAAGACCCCCAGAAATTATTTGGGAAACCGAAAGTTTGATAGCTCAAAAATGGCCAACATAGGGTTTTCAACAAGCTTTTTCCCCAACCTAAACATCTCGAAAAATGGTCGTTCTTGACTTTAAAATTTCTTTGTATATAGTAGTTTAATGTCCAAGAAAATCAAAGCCTAAATCGTTTTGGAGCTTAGTCAAAAACAGCCTCAAAGTAGGCCGAAAAACATTCGAAAAAGCTGGAAAATTATATATATATATATATATATATATATATATATATATATATATATATATATATATATATATATATATATATATATATATATATATATATATATATATATATATATATATATATATATAAACTTGACGTTTTAAGTGGGTTTTATTTATAAACTTGTAATGTTGGGTGATTTAAGACATAAAAATCTATAAAATACATATTATCATATATTAGAGATATTAAGTCCCTATGATCATTTAGGACTCGATTAAACACATCCGGCTTCATCACCCATCAAACAACGCAAATTTGCATTTTACGCTCGTATTTGCCATCCCACTCACGGTGAGTACTCATAGCCCCTATTTTCACACTGTTATGTTTTGGGGTTGAAATACATGCTACGTTTTCATATGGACACGAAAACAACTTCATTTCTATTATGTATTACACATGTGATTCCATCAGCCATCAAATCATGAACCGTTAATTGCATTTATTTGTAAGCGCGAATATATTGTGGATAGATCTATCGGGAGTCATGTCCCTCATTCGAGTTAGTTCAGCTCGGCTAACAGCAGGTGCATATATATTCAACACACGGTATTACGTATGGGAATACTGCACAGGGAAAACTCATTTAATTAAGCTTCGGTTGCATGATGGTTTATATGTAATACATAACATGGAATTTATGATTTTATAAATTCAAACTCAACATGTTGTTGTCCATACACGTCAGATTTACGTGTAACCTATGAGCTCACCAACAATTTTTGTTGACGTATTTTAGCGTGTATTTTCAGGAAATTAAGGCAAGTGCACCTCACCGGAAGTATTTTCAAGCTTCCGTACTTTTGGAGTCGCATGCATTTTCAAACTACCGGAAATTTAGTTGCATTATTTTGATTACTTTAATTATGTATTTAAATCTCTGTATCTTACGAACTACTCATATCATTTTCGAGTTATGTAAAACATTTCTATATTTTAAAAGTTATATCGATGTATTTTTTTGAAAACATCCATATAGTGGTCGTTCATTATGATTATGGTTACGCTTCCGCGACGTCACGCTTCGTTGCCAACCGGGGTAACGGTTGTGACACTCTTCAAGAGTGGAGAAACAAGGAAGGGATCCCAAGCCAGTTAGAAACACCATCTTCTTCTCAAGTACCGACACTTACCCAGGAACCTACGTAACGAACGGTACCTCTGTTGGTGGCAAGGGCTGCCAGACACGACCCCCAGTTTCGACAAAATCCACCAAGAGATCGGTGAGAACTCTGCAAGGATTAAGTAGGAGGCAACACTCCAACATACATTAGGCCAACCAGAATACCTAGGCGATCCATCAAGACGGAACCGACCAATTATGACGGCGCTTAGCAGAGCGCAAAGCCGTAACGCAGAGCTAACCCAACAACTTAACGCACTGAAGTACGATGAGGCATCTCATACTTGGTACCCTTCTACCGGTTTATAGTATATCTCTAGGTTTTTGCTATCAGATGTAAGTAAGGCTTGAAAATTTATCGAAAAATCCCGACCATATCATATAGAAAGATTAGGTATCAAGAACTTTAATAAGGAATTAAGTTTTAATTACAACTCTGCGTATGAGGAGATAAAGCTATGGCTATCTGCCTAAGAAATTTCAAAACCATAGACTTATCCTCTTACCCCATTAGATACCACATATGCGTTTCTACTATTTGATACTGGTGCTGATAGGAGCTTTATATCCACTAAGTACAGTAAGCAGATAAATTTCATTCTTACACCATTAAATGCCACTTATGCTATTGAGGTTGATGACAGTAAGTCGCTTAAGACGAATAATATAAGTCAAGGATGCTCCTTAGAATTAGTAGGCCAACTCTTTGAAACAGACTTGATGCCCGTCAAACTGGAAAGTGTTGACGTGGTCATAGGCATGGATTGACTATTGAAAAATCGTGCGGAAATAATGTGCAACAAGAAGACGGTTCATATACTTTTAGCCAATAAGAAGGTCCTTACTGTCCAAGGCAAAACAAGAAATGCCACAGTAAACATCATCCCTAGCATTAGGACCCTGAAGTGTTGACAGAGAGGGAGCCAAAGGAAAAGCGGCTCGAAAATATTCTTATTATTTATGAATACCCCAAAGTTTTTCCAGAACACTTACCTGAACTCCCAACATCGAGGCAAGTCAAATTCAAAAATCGGCATACTGCAGGGAGTTCTAAATGAGTCTGATTTTTAGAGCAGGGAGTTCTAAATGAGTCTGATTTTTAGAAGATGCTTATTTTGTTTTCGGGCAAACTGCACAAAATAGCAATTTACTGTGCATAAAGTTTTTAATACATCAACCTACCAAAGATATTGTCCAAAATAACATCCTACCATCTGATTTTTTTTATTAAAGCATTGAACTCTAAATTTTTTTTTCATAATAGCAACCCTTGATGACTGAGCATGGTTGGGTGCTGACTAGGCGTCTACGTAAGCTGTTGTGTCAGCACCGGGTTTGCGCAAAATAGCAACGTACTTACAAAATAGCAATGTACTACATAAAATTGATGCATTATTTTTTTTATAATCTTAAACCTAAATGTATCATCCTAAGAATTTAAATGTTATAATTGAGGTTTATTAGTTTGGAATTTAAATTTTATGTAATTAAGTTGAGTTGAAATTTGGATTAATTATAAAGTTGGTTGCATTATTCAGAAATTGAGAATTTTAATTATTAAGTGATTATAAGTATTAATAAATGTTAAGGATAATAAAATAAAGATAGAATTATTTATTTTATAAAATCAGTATTTAATGGAACCGGATAAGTGGAGGGACTAGATATGCCAAAGTTGAAAATGGGAATAAAAGACTCAAAGTCTTTCGTTTTAAACCATTTCATATCTCTCTCTACAAACTCTTTCTCTCTCTAAGACATACGGTTCTTTCATCTTCAAATCAAGAACAACGAAAACATCAAATTTGAGGCTGCAAATCGGGATTCAAGTTGTTTAGAAGGAATTATTACTACTGCAATTGACGATTTAAGGTAAATATCATTTAAATTGATGAATTTAAGAGTTTTTATGTTCGGTATCAATGAAAAACCGAATCTGGATTTTTGGGTTCAAAATCATGGATGCATGTTAGAAATTATTGTGGGTTTGTATAAATTAAGTGTTGTGGGAGTTATGTACAAAATTTCAAAACTTGATTTCAGCTAAAAATGTAATTTTAAAAATTTGAATCGTATGTTCTGTGTGTTCTTCATGGGTACCGAAACCATAATAAAGGGTACCGAAACCTTTAAGGTTTCGGTATTACCCTCTACTGAAACCAGCATGTACCGAAACCATGTATATACCGAGACAAATTGGAGGTACCGAACCTTAAGGTTTTGGTACATAATACCTTATATAGTTCAGAAACCCACACTACTGAAACCTTTATGTACCGAAACCATCACATGTACCGAAACTCTCTAAAGGTTTCGATATAATGAAACCTACCGAGACTACAAAGGTTTCGGTAGATACTACTGAAACCTTTTAGTGAAACCTTGATGGTGAAACTTTTTAGTGAAACCTTTGATGGTGAAAATTTTTTAATGAAACCTTGATGGTGAAACTTTTTAGTGAAACCTTTGATGGTGAAACTTTTTAGTGAAACCTTTGATAGTGAAACTATCACAACATGTACTGAAACTCACCCCCAATATACCGAAACTATAAATGGTGATTACCGAAACCTTCATTCCCCTTTTTATTTTCATTGAAACAAAGACAATAATATATATATATATATATATATATATATATATATATATATATATATATATATATATATATATATATATATATATATATATATATATATATAGATTGGGGTTCGATTGAGAACTTTTGTGCATCGAGGCACCATTGAGAACTTTTGTGCATCGAACTATCTACCAAGGGCAAAGGGCATTTAGGGGATATTAAATGTATGGAAATTATTTTTCAATTTAAATGTTTTTAAGATAATTAATTGCTAAATTTGGTATGAAAATCACCATTAACTTCTTTACTAAAATCACTCCTTCTTTCTCTCTATCTCTCTCTTTCTCTCCTCTCTCTTAGCCCCCTCTTGATTTTAGAAGAGATGAACGATATGCATGATTTATATATGTATGAACGATTCATGTTTGTATTATGATGTATTTTGATTTTGGAAGAGATGAACGATATGCATGATTTATTTTTGAAAAAGATGAACGATATGCATGAAGAGATGAACGATATACATGTATTTTGATGTATTTTGAATATGTATTATTCTTGTTAATTTTGGAAGTGTAATAATTAAATAAGGATTGCATAATTCCTGTTTTACCCCTCCGCGAATTTCATTATGTGCACTTGATGCATAAAACTTTCTATTTAATTACCCTTTTGTCATTTGATCTAACTCATACATTCTTTTCATCCAATGGCCAATGGAGGTTCTTTTGTGCCTCGATGCACAAAAGTTCTCAATGGAACCTCCCTCTCTATATATATATATATATATATATATATATATATATATATATATATATATATATATATATATATATATATATATATATATATATATATATAGTCATCTCGGTTGGGGTTTGATTTGTGAAAATAAAATAGAAACGGTCGGACCTTCTTTAATTCAGTTATATATAAGGCTAAATTCTGGACATTTTGGCAATCCAGAAATTTGAGATTAAAGAATAATTTTCGGATCACAATTCCGAAGGAATTACGCAATAAATTGAGAAAACTTGTTGAGACTTATTATTAAATAAGTTATTGAAGGGATTAATTGGGAATAATAAAACCATCAAGTAAAAGGTTTTAAATGTGAGTTTCGGATGACGGTTCCGACTGTTGTAACACTTTAATATTGTTAAATCATGATGGAAATTGTTGCCGAACATGTGTATGATATGTTTTACTTATGGAAATGTAACAGGTCCATTGTGGTGGTGTTTAACCCACAGTGGGGTACTTTGTGAGTCCGGTTGAAAGCCCGATGAGAAATAGAATTAACTGAAGTTAATTAACGCACCCACTGTGAGTACATATGATTTCGCATGTTTATATCTGCTTTATGTTAGCTATTGCCTGCTGAGACATGTTGCTTCACTTTCTTTTGAGATTCTACTAACTTGCGTAGACTTAGATGCACATTGTTGCTTGTTGCATGTCCGTTTCTTTGTTGTGCATCTTTCGATGGACCAGCGCGTCGCATCTGTATTCCAATGTTACTGCGTTATATGACCCGGAGCTGATCTCTCCGAGGTTCTGGTAGGCAGTAAGTCATCCCCGATGTTATGTCTGTATCAGATGGTTGGTTTAAATGTCGAGCTTTGGGCTCGAAGGAGCTGCGGCTCACGTGTCGTACTTTGTGTACGTAGAGAGTATACGACGTGCGTCGTCGGTGTTACTCTTGGGGGCTTCATAAAGATTATAGAATGCGTAAATCTGTGTATTCACTAAGCTTTGCTTACCCCTCAGTTGTTGACATTTTACAGGAAAAGGAAAATCCGCTGCGGGACCTTCTAGTTAGGTCATCTATTGAAGTTCTTGAAGATATCTACTACTCTTTTTGGTAATTGAATCATGAGATTATTGTTGTAATATACATTTGGGATGTTGTAATAACTTTTGAGTATGTAGACTTAGTTTTAAAACCTTGTAGCACCGTAGGGTGTTTAATACATTTGTATTATTTTCATTTATGTACTTTAATGCTTCCGCAATATTATTAAGTATTCAGATCATTTTGTAATCATATGTTTGGTGATTAATTCTGGGTTTATTGTAATGGTGTTTATTGTGGCAAGGGTGTCACACTAAATTTAATATAATTTATTATTATTGTTATTATTATTAAAACCAAACAATGTTCGTATTTTTTTTTTTCCATTCAAAGTATAAAACATATTTATTTTCTTTTTTCCATTCAAATATATAGAAAACTGAAATATTTGTCATCTGCAATTTTTAATTTTTTTCAAACAGAAAAAACAAATATCCATTAGGATTTTAAACTTTTCTAAACGGGAAAAATCAACGAACCATTATAACTTTTAATTTGTTCAAACGAAAAAAAAAAAAGAACCATTCATATTTTCAATTTTTCCAAACGAAAATAATGATAAATTGTTTTGCTTTTCAATTTTTTCGAATGTAAAAAACAAAACGATAATTTCATTTATAATTATTTCAAACGGAAAAAATGATTAACCAATCAAAATTTTAATTTTTCCTTTCGAAAAATATGGCAAAGATTTTTGGTTTTTTAATAATAATAATATTGAGGATTAAAAATATATAAAATTAATACATTGCTATTTTATGTAGTATGTTGCTATTTTAGGCTTACGTTGTTATTTTACGCAGTACATTGCTATTTTATGCGTACGTTGCTTTTTCACGTAAACCCGATGCTGACATGGCAGCTTACGTGGATGCCTAGTCAGCACCCCCACCATGTCAGTCAGCAATGGTTGCTATTATGGAATGATTTTTTAGAGTTCAATGCTTCAATAAAAAGTCGGTAGGATGCTATTTTGGATGAAATCTTTGGTAGGTTGCCGTAATAAATACTTTATACGCAGTAGGTTGCTATTTTGTGTAGTTTCCCCTTTTGTTTTGTGGGTTTAACATATTAACATTTTCTACCATTAACTTGTATCTTTTCATTCCTTGTTAATTTTAAGCCCTTAACTTTTATTTCTTTATAACTTAACAAGCTATAAATTATAAATTAAAACTTGCTTGCTCTTTTATTTATAAGATAGTTTGAATAATTATAAATTCACAAGTATGCACCATATCAATTATAAATAACTTAATTGCAGTATTTAGCAATCAATTTTCAAAAAATTCTCAAATTACATCATCAAGGCAAATTGCAACGTAAACACATAATTTAGAAAGCAATGTGTTACAAAAGATACTGCCGCTAATGCCCCTTTTTCTTATGGTGTTGATGTTCTTGATTACTGTGATTATTATTGTTACGATGATATCATCTGAGGAGATAGATACTCCTCGCATGTATGTTGCACTTGGCTGAGCCTTGATACTTCCGGATAGCAAGTAGGACGCCATGGGCTGAGCGTAGTTACACATGACGCCATGACTCAGGCATTAGACCTTTACTCCATACTATACTTGGGAGTTTGATTTCCACAAGTCACTCGAATTTGGTTATGGAGGTTTTCCATGAAACACCACTCCCGGTTTCCAGAATATATTGGATTCCGATTAGCCATTTACATGTTATCACAACATGATATGTATTTTAATATTCTTGTTTAATTTATTATATCTGTTATTCATTAAGCATGGCTAGCTTACCCTAGTGTGGGGTTACTTTACAGGTATAGATAAAAGTAAGGATGCGGTAGCATCCAGTTCAGGACTCGACAAACGATCGAGAGGATATGACATAGATAGAGGGGTTACTTAAGACAATTATGTATTGATTTGGGTCGGCTATAACCCCTACACATGTAATTGAAATGTACTGTTAGACTTTAATGTATGGTTTATAAGAAAAATTTTTGTTGTCACGTATTTTGACTAACAATTTATTACGGTCTTGGGTAAAATTCCTGATTAATTAGGACGGGTGTGTTTCATTTAACCCTTAAATATAACTTTTGTTAATATAACTCAAAGTACATTGTTGTGATTAAACAAAAGTTACATTAAGATGTTAAATAATGATAATCTAGCTAAGGGATGTTACAAATGTTCATCCAAGGGCTTCGAATCCAAATACAAGAGGACTTCATTCAAATATTCCTTTGTTTCCCCCTTCTCAATTATCACTCATTTTCCCTTGATACAAACGAGAGCTTCAACTAGTTAATTCAAATGTGTTCAATTGTGGATTTAGAATCAATGTTTGTTCTTCTATTCATATGTTGATTTACATGTGTGTGTATTCGTTCATTGGGTTTTGTATTTGATTTTCAATTTTTAAGACTATTCCAAATCTAAGTTTAAATTTACTGAAGCAACTTCAGACAATAAAACAAATTTATGTTCTAATGTTCTTCCGGTTTGGTACTCGATCAAGTATTATTGAATTAACATTATAATTTAGCCCATCAATGTATGACGACAGAAACTTGTAGGCTAATGGTATATGAATGGACGCTTTAGTGAATCAACACTTATTTTAATAACATTCTAATGAATCAATGTTTTCTTATATATTTTACTGTTTCTAGCGAGTCAACAATTATCGTTTGACTTACTTTCTTCATCATTGTCTTTTATGTTTCATTACAAAATCATGTGATACTTACTACTCTAATGTCATCTTTGTAGTCCTTCATTCCTTTTGTTTGAGTGAAACTTTTACATGTTGTCTTGTATTTTATATTTGTTTTTAAATATGCTTGAGAAAATGTTTGTTAAAAGTATGATTTTGTTGAGTAAATTTTATACTCATTTAGGAGAAAATATTACACTGGGAAAATTATGGCAATATGAGAAAATTATTGAGGGCATTGAGAAAATTTTTGAGAATACATCTTTTGTGATATTTTTGGAAAATGACATGTTTGAGAAAGATTTTGATATAATTATGGGATTGAAATAAAGTTTGTACTTTGTAAATCATCTCATTATGCTAGCGGTTTTTATTTCCTTTGAATTAGGATTCATATGCATGGGGAATTTATGTTCACTTCACTTGTGCGGCCATAATACCCTAGATTTGTAGATAGGAAATAGGTATACCAAATTAACTACCTATGAACATATCATAGTCCATAGGCATGTCATCGGATAATTATCTAATGATAATGTTTTTTTTTTTCAATAGCTAGAAATATTAAAAACTTGTACTAAAAAAGAGTGTATCCAAGAAACTCATACAAAACATCTTAGGGATTCTTTGGTTTAGATGCTGACGGGAAAAAAAAAAAAAGAACTTACATTCCTACGAAATGTTTGGTTGTCAAATTCAATGGAATGTCTATTCTTTTTTGGAAAAAAGTTCAAAAACTAGAAGAAAAAAAACTAGGCATGAATAATCCCACAAGGATTTTCTCTCTAGCTTCTCCAAGTTGGACAAACTTGGCCAATGAGAGATGATAAAGAGCATAACCTGGGCCAAAAGGTCTTCTAAAGGGATGCTGCTCTAGAGGGGATTGCACGATCTTATTTCTGAGCTTCCGGATTACCCACATATAACAAAACATTCGAATAATAGAATTTAAAAATCGGTCACCAAAGTTAAAGTTGAGTGAATCACTTTACTAATGTAATCATGCAGATGATGACCAGCTTCCACACTCCAAAAGACCTAGCCTAAAGTGAAGTCACAATGTCTACGATTGGCAAACAAATGGTTGATGTCTTCGCTCTCCACGGACATAGTGGACATAACTCAGATATAACATTAACACCTCGAGAAAGAATATTGGGCCAAGTGGGCAAAAGGTCTTCAGCTAGCCTCGTGACAAAAATATTAACTTTCTTAGAAATCCAAGGTAATCAAACACCCCCATTTGACAACTGACTTCCAAGCCAAACTTCGTCAAGAAGCTAAAAAATCATTAGAGCACAGAGGTGCTCGTTAGAATCCAACTTCCAAGCCCAATGTTCGATCCTATTTGGGAAGAAAGAAGCTTCATTAACAAGAGAGACTAACATATATAAACCACTAGGCTCAGATGCCCATATAAGTCATACGGCTCGTCGGCTCCACATTTAGAAAGAAAAATGTAACATAATAAAATCATATTGTTTGCTTGCTTTTTCATGATATCTTCTGTTACTCTAGATAATATACTTTTACCAATCATCTTTCTTGACATATTGTCAGAACAGTTGTACTAAGCTCAAAAATGAGTATACTGGTAATCAATGCTAGAGAAGTATACAAGGATAGCAAGGAATAGTACATCGGAAAGGAGTACTCATAATGTACATTTGGTATGATGGAATCGTAGGAAATAAAATCATTTAGGTTCACAAGCTTTTTTAAGAATTATAATGACACATAAATAAAGAAAATAAAGAGTAAATTACAGAAATGGTCTCTGTGGTTTGTTCAAAATTATGGAAACGGTCCCTCAACTTCTAAAGTTGCAGTGGTGGTTCCTCAAATCACTTTTTACTTGCAGAATTGGTCCTTCTGTTTCTAAATTTTTTAAAAATGACGATTTTGCCCTTTTTTCAATTACAAGTTTGGTAATTTCAATTTTGGTCCCTATTCTTAATTTTTCATTTTGGTTTTAAATTTGAAATATTAATTTAATAAAGAGTAAATTACAGAAATGGTCCATGTGGTATGGTTGAAATTATGGATATAGTCTCTAGTCTTTAAAAATTGCATAAATGTTCCTTCAAAACACTATTTACTTGCAAAAATGGTCCTTCTTTCTCATTATTTTTTTCTAAATGACGATTTTGTCTTTTTCTCAATAACATACTTGGTCCCTCAACTATGTAATTTATTTTCACTTTTACTCCTTTACATGAATTTTTACTTTATGTTTAAATTTAAAAATGTTAATTTAAAAAACTTATTATTATTATTATATTTTTATTTTTTAAAATATATTTGTTTTATTTTTAAATTTATTTAATTTAAGTCTATTTTACATATCAAATTTATTTATTAAAATTTTATTTGTAAATTTTTGTCTTTTATATATTTTCATATGAATATTTAGTTATGTTAATATATTTTTATTTAATTATAATTTTATGAGAAAAATATAAATGTTGGGAAATTAAATTTAATTATTTTGTAACGTATATTGGCACTCGTGGTATCATTTTCTTCTACTTACTGGGGGGGGGGGGGGGGGGGGTATTCATTTTGATTTAAATATTTTGATATAATTAATACATTTTAATTTACACCTACTACTTTATTCATTTTATTTTGATTCTTTTGTTACATTAATATGTTCTGATTTAATTACAAAAATGTGCAAACGAAAATGAATCTGTCAAAGTATACAATCAAAAACGTATATGTGAAGACCACTCCTTACGGGGCAGTCCTCAGAGTCTAGGTCCCACATCATGCAACACGATATCAATCATAACTAAGATAAAGTAAATATATTGCGGAATTTCATATTACAGTACAACATATGAGGATAAGTTTAATACAGATTTTAGTTCAGAATTACATATTTCAAATTAAACTTATAAAGGGTATAAGACTACTCTAATTCATGTCATCATACAATCAAATTAAATCTACCCAGACCACCACAATCATCATCTGTCAATCAGTACCGAAGGATTTGTTGAGTAGTGGTCTATAGAGAACTTCAATCTTGATCTTGTGAGACCTGAGAACTAGGTCCGGCAGGTGACTTTCCTTTATCTTTTTCTGTAAAAAGTGTAAACAACATCTGTAAGCAAAGCTTAGTGAGAATATAGATTTTCAGATGACATGCATTAATCAAGCGGATCATGGGTCTAGCGTGATATGTCTTGACTGCCGCTACAACCACTCATGATTGAGACATAGTAGTCATAGAATTGGATGATGTCCACACCACGCACACGCTTTTTAGTGGAAGCTAACCACTTATGCTGGGCTAGCTACCAGCGGTCAACATGGGGGAACATTGGAGTGTCTATACCAAGTTCAATAGAACTGGTGAAGTAGCATGGTCTAGAACAATAGACCGTCAAAACTAATCGTGTTAAGCTGAATCAATATGTCAAAAATGCGAGTAATAGTGAAAGCATAAGTCATCAAGGTCATGATAGCAATAAACTCATAGCAATATCTGAAATGAACTGTAAGTACAATGTCATGCGGAATGATAAGTCAAATAGCTATCATGATCCACAGGGCATCACCGAACCATGGTGTGCACAGGTCACAATCCAGCTGAGCAGATATGAATGTCAAATAAACTATCATCAACAATATGTCTCAACCGGAATCTAGCATGCAAAACTGAATATCTATAACTCACTGGTCTGTTGTCTTTATCAAGCAGATTAAATCCACCACTTGAGTTATCTCAAGATTTTATCTTTAATCATGACTTTCTGGGCTCTTGCTTCTCTTTTCAAATCTGTGACCATTTTCAATATCTTTAAATCTTTTGTTCTTTGTTCAGAATTTATCTGAACCTGTCAAAATTATATCATAGCAAGAACATCTTAGCTTTAAATCTTTATCTGATCTGATTCTGATAACTGATAACTCATCAATCATTTTGCAATTTCTTTAACTCTTTGAAATCTCAAAAAATATATATATATATATATATATATATATATATATATATATATATATATATATATATATATATATATATATATATATATAGGGATGGGATCATTGCAGAACCTTAATTTAGTGCAGAACCATAGAACCAATCTAAACCATTAGATTATAATATAACACTAGGGATAAGATGATAATTATAGAATTAACATTGAATTAATAGCAGCCTACCAAGTTTGACTGTCCACTTTGACTTTTTTTTTACTCTTTTAATATATAATGGACATGCAGTGTTGCATCGACGTTAAATATACGATATCAAAGTGTTCATTCGACATCGAATGGTCGTATGGGTAAAAAAAATTTACGAAAAATAAACACGTAAATTTTTTTTCAAAAAAATATATTCATGACCGTTCTCGTTAAATCCACCAACTTTGACTACTAATTTTGACTATTATTTATCTCTGTTAATAATGAACGTATATGCAGTGTTGCATCGACGTTAAATATACGGTATCAAAGTGTTCATTCGATATCGAATGATCTCATGATCTCACCATGATATATTGCATCGTGGTCTGTGTAAAATTTTTTTTAAGAAAAATAAAAAAATATATATCATAACCGTTCTCGTTAAATCCACCAACTTTGACTACTAATTATGACTGTTATTTTGGCTCTGTTAGTAATGA
Organism: Centrapalus pauciflorus; assembly: GCA_020465985.1. Lineage (NCBI taxonomy): Eukaryota > Viridiplantae > Streptophyta > Magnoliopsida > Asterales > Asteraceae > Centrapalus > Centrapalus pauciflorus. The sequence continues at coordinate 195,020 of JAANYP010003377.1, read as the reverse complement.
ACGTATATGCAATGTTGCATTGACGTTAAATATACGATATCAAACTGTTCATTCGATATCGAATGATCTCATGACCTCACCATGATATATTGCATCGTGGTCTGGGTAAAAATTTTTTTACGAAAAATAAAAAATATATATCATAACCGTTCTCGTTAAATCCACCAACTTTGACTACTAATTGTGACTATTATTTTAGCTCTGTTAATAATGAGCGTATATGCAGTGTTGCATTGACGTTAAATATACGATATCAAAGTGTTCATTCGATATCGAATGATCTCATTATCTCACCATGATATATTGCATCGTGGTCTGGTAATTTTTTTTTTTACGAAAAATAAACACGTAAAATTTTTTCGAAAAAAATATATCATGACCGGTCTCGTTTTAAAGAGTATAAAATTCTCGTTTTTATGGTATAATTTTTTTGATTTAAAAATTAATAATATTAATGTTATTTTAATTTAAAGAAAAAAGATATTTATTTTGCTAATGTCAATTTTTTTGATATTTTCAATCTTTTCCTTTTTTACCCCTCCAAGAATTAAAATATCACTATTACCAATCTTTTTTTCACTAATTCCAAACTTAACTCTTTTAATCAAAACCATTAGATTATTCTAATCTATGGACGATATTGGTTCTACAGTTCTACACTAAATTTAGGTTCTGCAATGATCCCATCTATATATATATATATATATATATATATATATATATATATATATATATATATATATATATATATATATATATATATATATATATATATATATGTATATATATATATATATATCATGTTGCTTTATTTATTAATCTTTAATTGTTATTTTAAAATATCAAAAAAATAGGATATCAGAATTCGGACCATCCGGATTAGGACCACCCGAACCAAGCATCCGAATTCGGACCGAGCCGTTAGAACTGGGCTATCCGAAATTGGGACATCCGGACCGAATTTGAACCATCCGAAATGCATCATCTGAAGTAAGGCATCCGAGATGGAACTTCATCCGAAATGAAAACATAATCCGAATTCGGTCCTAACCGAATTCGGATCCTATTACTTGTAATTTTCCAGATTTTTGTTCTTGGTGTTCTAAGCTTTATTCATACAGATTTTTCATCAAAATTCACTAAAACCCATTTTATCAACATGCAACTTTTAAATAAGTTATATCATCATTATTGGGTTGTTTTAATACTATTTTCTCTATCAAAAACACCATAAATTGATCAAAATCGTCCAAAAATCCTTTCTTTTTATCAAGAACACAAATTTTCACAAAAACTCAGATTTGTACTTATTTTGGACGATCCAACCACTGATTTTTGTTTCTTTAACAACTAATAACTTAAATACATGATTTCTAATCATTTCTACCAACATGCAACAACAAATTTCGTATTATAATCTTCGGTTTCGGTTTTTCTCAAAACCGAACCAATCTACCTTGAATGTTGTCGATTGATGATCTTTGATGATGTTTGTAACCTCTTCTTGAATTAAATCTTCAATTATTGCAAATGTTATGGATTTTTAATGATGATTTGTGATGTTGCCGTAGATGAAGAAAGGAGGGAGGGAGGGAGAGAGAGAGAGAGAGAGAGAGAGAGAGAGAGAGAGAGAGAGAGAGAGAGAGAGAGAGAGAGAGAGAGAGATTTTTCTTAAATATTGATAACTAGTTTATTACCCGCGTATTACGCAGATATTTTTAATATATATAAAATATAACAAATAAAAAGAGAAAGATATAAATATTATTTTTTTAACAAAAGTATATAAGATGATATAATTATTTATTATAACCTATTAATTTGTATATTTCTAAATATATATGAAGAGGAATTATTTTCTTATATATTTTTTTTAAACTTTTATTATATTATCTTATAATTAATAAGTTAGTAGATTATTAGATTAGATTTGATTTAAATTTAAAAGTGAATTATATTAGATTTGGATAGATTTAATTAATAAGTTAGTACAATATTAGATTTTGTTTGATTTGATTTGATTTGAATTCAAAAGTGGATTATATTAGACTTGGATAGATTTGATTTAAATTTTTTTATTATTTTTAAATTTTATAAATATTACGTGTCGATTCATGGTGACGACACGTGGCTTCACCAGAAATGAGTATAGTTACTCTTTTAATAGTATAGATAGATACTAGTTTTTTTACCCATGTATTACATGGGATATATTTAAATTAATTGTATTCTAAATTTTTTTGGCCAACTTAAATACAAATACATAAAATAAGAATCATAATGTTTTAATATTAAACTGGTATGAATAATGTATTGAATTACTATATGTAATGATATTTGAAGACATAATGCAGAGTTGAATAAATTAACATTTTAAAAAGTTGTAATTATATTAAACTATTCTATGTTTTGTTTATGGTTGTGTTATTTTTAACCTGCAATAAATTTAGTTTTATAAATGATAATTTATGTTGTTGCTTCCATAAATGTTATAAACAACTAATTAATTGTTAAATAGCTTAAACAATAATTTATTTTAAAAAAACCATAAATAAATCTACCTTATAAACATTTTAAAACAATCATGATAAATTAAATTAAATAATGATTTCTAGTTTTATAATTGACATAAAATACGGATCAATATCGATAAAAACAATCTATGCAATTTAAAATATATAATATTCAATCAAAACATGTTATATATAGATTAATTTTTTGTAAAATAATAATAATATTATTTTTTTAGAATGTATACATACCCTATATTTAAAATCATTTCGTACAGTACTTAAAAAGAATGACTTAAATTTATAACGCTATGCGTGTTAACAAATATGATTTAATAAAATGTAAAAGCCTAAATTAAAATTTAAAAATAACATTATTTGTTAGGATTATTCATTTGTGTTATTTAATGATAGTTTAATTATGATATTTAATTTACTTACAAAATAATAGTTAAGCAAATTATTAATTTAAATTTTTTTATTTTAAATGTACTAAATTTAGTTAGCTAAATGAATATATTAGGAAATAAATCAAAAATTGAGTTAATTAATTGGCAACCATTTAAATTAAGTTCCTTAAAATGTTAAATTTGGAAAAAAAAGCGGGAAAACAAAATTTGATGAAATGATAGAATGACATGTGGCATGTGAGTATTTTGCTTTATTAATGTATATAGATAGATTGGCATTTACGCTTATTTTGGAGTTTTTATATCTCAACTTTGATAAACATTCTATTTAACCCCCTCCACTTTTTACATCTCTTTTAGTTTGATCATCTAAATACTTTATAACAATCATACAATTTAATTAAATAATCTCATTACTTAACTAAATTACAAAACAAATAATGTAATAAAATTACATTATTAGTTCAAATACTGAAATTAAAGTTCAGATAAGACTAGGTTGTTACAGTATACGTTTCGTTTAATCAAAACATATATATGTTTATGTTAAGTTTATACAATTTATATATTTTACTTAAAAGTTATAATTAATTTCAAATGTATTAACGTTACAAATATTTAAGTTAAAAATGAATAGAATGCTAAGTTTATATATTTTTCTTCAAAACTTAGAAACGTAAAAAAATATTTAATTGAAAATGAATAAATGTGAAGTTTACATAGTTTTATTAAAAATTATAATCAAATCGAAATGTGGTAAGTAACAAAATAATTAAAACAAAACGAATAAAGTACTAAGTTTAAAATGAAACGTATTAATGTTACAAAATATTAAAATAAAAATAAATTATACTAATTTGAATCCAAACATATTAACATAAAAATGTATAAATGTTTTATCAAATGAAATGCAAGATTAATGAATTTTAATAATTAAATTGAATATATAAACAAAATGTTAATTAAATAATTAAAAAATTATAATAGGGATAATTTTTAATAAAAAAAATCAATATATTTAATAACATACATATATTTAAATAAAAATGTATAAATAGTAATATTAATTATAATAAATTTAAACAAAAGGTGAGAATTTATAAAAATGATTAAAAGTGAAAATAAATTACATAGTTGAGGGGACCAAGTATGTTATTGAGAAAAGGGCAAAATCGTCATCAAGAAAAAATTATAAGAAATAGGGACCATTTTTGCAAGTAAATAGTATTTTGAGGGACCATTTATGCAACTTTTAAAGACCAGAGACTATATCCATAATTTCAACCATACCACATCGACCATTTCTGTAATTTACTCGAAAATAAATATTGACATTAAAAACAAAGGAAAATAATAGAAAAGCTTCATTCTCTTTCGTTCTTGTTGATTCTCTCATTTTGAAAAAGAAATGAGGTTGTGTTTGGTAGAAAGAATCAAGAGAAAGAAAATGAAGACAAATTATTTGTTAAAAGACTTGAATTATGTATATTAATTCTCTATGAAATCTCAAGTTACATCAATATATAGCGTAAAATTCAATTATCTCATTTTTCTGTCAATGATGGAGAACTAAATAGAAATGTGAGGCTCTCTTAACAAGATACAAATGCTTGTAAACCCCACGTGACTCCATTCTCTCAATTCTATTGTACCAAAATGACAAACGCACCCTCAATCTCTGATATATGGCATTTCAAGGCTCCATACAAAACTGCTAGAGGTAAAGAGAAGGGTATGATAATTCTTTTATTTAGTAGTTTAGGAGAAAATGTGCATGAAGAAGCCATGGCACGCTGCACTAATGCATGACATCACATGTCCCATTTTCCAACACCCAGAAAAATGGAACTTAAAAAGTACTGATAAGTTAAATTGATGAAATAGAATAAATTTTAAAGAGATTTTATTGCATTTCAACATATTCATAAGAAATAACAATCCACTTATTCATGAATTACACTAAACAAAACTGAAGACAGTTGATAGACACTTGCTACACAATTACAAATGCAACCAATACAAACTACCCTAAAATGTTAACATTTAACAGAAAAGTTAACAATTACAAAATTATCATGCAAATAACTATTACTTGACAGTACTTCAAGGAAAAAAAAATTCAATAGGAACTTAAAACAAATATTACAAGTGTTGTGCCACATCTAACCTATCTAAGAAAGGATTCATACAAAGGCAAACAAAGACTCCATGATTCAGTTTGCTTATGTCATAGGTATATAGATGATACCATAAAAAATGCAAGCTTCCATATTGTCAAAAATTAACCAAAAGGATACCAGTCAAGGGTACTATTAAAGTAGGGGCAAGGGGTGACTTTAAGAATAAGGACAGCCGTTAGTCGTGATGTCTCTAGACAAAATTGTCATGATTCTCGAGGAAAAACAAATGCTACTTTTCTTCTTTTGAAATCAAGATGTCTATTATCAACTTCTTTTCTGCTTCAAATCAGAGCTAATCAACATTGGATATAATCTAGTACCCAGTCTCTACTGAAGAAACAGAATCCAATGTAGCATGTAAGAAGTTGCATCCCCTTATAGATGTTTAGTACCACTCAACAACCTCTTCAGATGTCAAATGATTGGTTAAGACACTTTAATATGATTATGTTTTGGTTCGATTTGGTTAGTAGTTAACATGTGAACCGTGCTTTTGGTTTCGGTTACCCGGTCTTCGGTTACCCATTAGAAGCCGGTTACCTGCGGTTTGGTCCACGGTTACCCGTTATATGCTTAAAAATAAATAAAATTATAGAATTATATCTTTTTTAAGAACAAATTCTTTTTAAGTTTAAAGTTATAGTAAACCATTTGGTTAAAAATCTTAAAAGTTACATTAAATTTATTTAATAAAACAATTAAAACAAAAAATCATTTGAAAATCTAGTATTTAATGTATTAGAATGTCTAAATGAAATTATAAATAGATGCTACTAGCTTGTATATATATACTTAGTTCGGTTCGGTTATCCACGGTTTTCTAAAAATGAAAACATAAACCGCCTCGTGATGTTTCGGTTCCGGATCAAGCGGTTCAGCTCGGTTTCTCGGTTTTTCGGTTTTGTTTGGACACCCCTAATTTTAACGGATGATACATGTGACATTGAAAATGAAAGAAAAAACCATAAAGCTCCATTCACTTTCCATCTTTTGCAATCTCTTCATGTTGACAAGGTAAGGAGAGATGAAATATATTTTGAAACCCGTTCTCTACTCCCTCTCAATGAGAGAATCCACGCTTTTGTCACATAATAAAAAAGCTTGTACACTTCATGTGATTCCATTTCACCATACCAAACACCCTCTAAAAAAAGTGTTTATGATTGAAATAATATATTATATGGTAGTAGTGTTATACACTGTCATGTTGATAAGTCACTGGAAGGTAGAGAAAACACTACGCACTACAAAAATCCCAATGATCGTTCAAAAGAATCTTCAATAGTAATAAAATAAAACAAAAGGCTGACATGAATCTACCAAAAACTATAACTCGACTTTCACACTGAAAGAAACAAAATGCTAAAAAACAACAAAATTTAAGTGATGTATGTAAAAGAAACCTTAAGCAAACTTTAATTCTCATGCCAAGAAAATGTACGTACCAGGTTAAATAGATATTCAGCACTAGCAGACATGAATTTCCCTCGAACAATTATATGGCTGACAGGACCCCTTGACCTTGCTTTGATGATATGAAAGGGTACATTGATATTCACCCTGTCTTCCTTCCAATCAACTGATTGAGCTATACGCAGTTAGCAATCACATAACTGGCTTTGGACTGTATCAAGTGTTAAATCAACATGCCACTTAACGTAAACATCAACACAAACCTAAAGGACAAAAAACTACTGATCAAATTCAAGTAAATAAAACGCAACACAATTATGTCCTCAGCTAAGAGCAAACTCAAATAAACAAGAATAGCATGTCACCTGATAGCTTTGAGTGAATATCTATAGTGTATGTATGTATACATCTAGGTATCTCATACACCTTATGCATATCTCTATACACTTAGGTATTAATATATAGATATCTTAGTGTACAACCAATCTGAAATGTCTACAAAAAGAATGCAAGCACCACAAAGGCTAAAGACTAGAATAATGAAGGCATCAAACCCCATTAAAAACTTTAGTTAAAAAAAAGGATCACTTGTATTTAAAATGTTAATTCACCTTCAAAGATTGAGATGATAGACTAACCATGTGATTATGAACAGCATGAGAGACTACAAGGAACCAAGGTTCACTCATGAGAAAAGCTATAATGAATCAATCAAAAGGAAGGAATTGAATTTAAAGAAATAGCTTTTACTGAACAACCTTGGAACAAATTTTGATACAAGAAGCCAAAAAAATTAATTCAATATAAACGTACAGTTTGGTATAACATACATAGATATGACCATCTGAGGATCCAACAAGCAAAGAATTTCATCATGCCAGTAGCTACTTATAGTGCTGAGATGTGCGGTGTGCCGATTATCAATTGATTTGGCTGATATGAGAACTTGAATCATGATCACGTTTAGAACATATTCTTACCAAAAAAAAGTAGAACCAGAATATGAAGCTCTGGCTTCGGTGAACTCATATCAAAAGCTATATCAGCATGCAAAATATCATTTGTGCAGAGTTCATGCTGCAACAGTTTTGCCTCATTGATATCTCCAACCTACAATTGCTAATATCAAAGCACAATAAACATCACAACCAGAACAATGCATACAGCACCCTAAAGAGCATATAATGATAGTTATATCACCTCTATTGGAACTTGAATAGGTTTTGTAGAAATGCTTTGCAACAAAGAACTTCAAATACCTTCTAGAGCCGCTGGACGGTTTAGCCTTAGATCGCGTTGTCAAAAGGTAATTCAACAAACCTTCTTCAGTCATATTTCCTTGAGTTTTTCTAAATATGCTGCATATTCTGATTCAGGCTGATCAAACTAGAAAATTTAATAACTATGTCTACACGGAACACATAAACGCACAACTGAAAATCCAGGTTAACTAGTACCTAAACCTCAACCGTTGGATGATGAGGATTATTAAAATAAAAATTTTCAATTGAGCACATACGGGTTTTGATCCTTAATTGTCTACTCTGGCTTTCAGAGCTGCCATAGGCCAATAGAAACAAAACAAAATCCAGAGTTAAGGAATAAGATTACTGAGGTTAACAGGGAAAAAAAGTAAAGAGTAGCATACCTTACAACTGAAAGGAGAATAAAAATATTTGAAGAGTGCATCTTATTTAATAGAAATAAACTCTCTTATAGAGCTGATACAAAGACGTTGAAAAACCTGAAATAGCTAAATTACTAGAACCACGAAACAAGCGGGAGAGAAATCCAGAAAATCCAATCCTGATTTTCCTCAGCTAATTTGGACTCATTCTTCAAGAAGCAAATCCATGAGAAAATGATCAAGCATTGTTTACTGGAAGTGACGACTCAGTTGGGTTCAAGGAAGAATCCACAGCATCGGAGTAGAAACCTTCCTTCGCCAAAGAATGAAGGGTGGTCATAACAGTATTTTCTTCAGCTTTTTCGTTGTTAGAAACATCCTTCGATCCAGACTGAAGAATTTCCTGAAGCTTCTCTTTCTCCAATCTGGTCTTGTAAGAAAATAGGATTTCAAATTGAGCTCCGAAGATCCGCTGGCGTTTTAACCAGAAGAATTTATTCTGAAGTTCATGCCTTTTAGCTTCCATAACCAGCATTTCCTTGTTGACTTTCATTTGAAACTGTTCTCTTGCCTTTTTATGAACATGAGGTGATTTTAAGACGGTGAACAACGAACGTGTTGAAGGCAATCCAATCTTACGAGTGTCAGGCGAAAGCTCCCAATGAAGATTTTTGTCAATGGATTCAAAAGATCGAATCATTATCTGCATTTTGGTAGTAGAGTCAGATTTGGCTCTCCTCATTTCATGGTGGACAATGACATCACCAAAAGAAATTTTAAGCAAAAACTTTCTGAAAGGAGAAGCCATGCTACTATGCTAGTTGAAGACAACAATCTCAGGTGGTCAACAGTGGATCCGTTCAGCAAATGCCTAGCCTCTAGGCAATTGAAATCATTTGGGAAGGCATGTAAGTGGATCAGTGAGTGCTGTTGAACAATGCAAGTATTTGCTTTCTCTTCTTAGATCAGAGAGTGTTGTTCCAAAATGTAACAATTATTTGATTCTCTTCTGCATATGTGTGCAATCTGCATGTTAATTACCAATCAAGGTCAATTACCAATCAAGGTTAATGCGAAAAATCCAACAGTTTAAGCAGGAAGCAGAAAGGTCAATTACCAATCAAGGTTAATGCAGAAAAAATTACTAACAAGTCAGACTTGAATTTTAATAAGAAAACACATATTGATTACTAAAAAATTCCAACATTGTAAGCAGGAAACATAAATTAAAGCACACATGTGTTATGAGCAGAAACATTTACGTTGGAAAAACAATTACAACAAATCAATGGTTTTAAATTCTACATTTTATTAAAAATCAATAGAAAAAACAAAAGCTGAAAACAATGCACAGCAGATCGACCAGTTTTTTTAATTATCATTCTGTTCTTTTACATAAGTGATAAGTAGCTGAAAGGTGATTGCAATGCTGATTGATAAGTGATTGGCGCTGATTACTGATTACTAAATTAATTAGTTTGTTCATTTGTATGCTGATCTGTATTAAACAAACTTTGAACAATACTTGAATACATAAAGAAAAATCAATGCTTTAACATGTATTTAACTTTAACACATAAAGAATGATCAATAAACAAACTTTGAACAATAATAATCTTAATAATCAATAAACAAGCTTTGAACAATACTTGAACACATAAAGAATAATCAATACTTAACATGTATTTGACTTTAACTAATCAAGTATATATTACATAAAAAGAAACCTAAAATTCTAAACCAACAGTCTTTTGTTGTAGAAATTCTCAAAATCTTAATGGAGTATAAATTAGCAAAAGTGAGAAACACAACAAGAATTTACAAATTAATGATCAGATCATCATCATACACAAATACAGCATTACGTTTTAATCATCTTAAAAAACATTTTATTTGGGATTCCAAGCAATGGAACTTATAACTTTAATTAGAACTTTGAATTCAAGCATTCCTTAAAAGTATTAACTTAATCTTCGTTTCAACTTCACTACCAGTAGAGAACCATCAAAATCAATAAAACCTAAAACCATAGTTAGCGTTTTGGATGCAAGCATTTCTCACAACTACTAAAAAAATAGTTGATCGCAAAACATAATCATCTTCTGGACTCTGGACTTCACCTTAACATCACGATATGCCACGATATGAATCACATAGTCTCAGATGCAAAAAAAGATTTCGATTTCATACCAGGAGTTTGTGCGTGAGGGGCGTTATCTATGACAGATCACCGGCGGTCTGGCGGCGGCGGCTGAGTTTGGCCGAGGCGGTTGCGGCGGTCTCTGTCGGCGGCGGCTGCGGCGGTCTAGGGCGGGAGAGTTTGGCCGAAGAAGGTGAGGGGGAGAGGGTCGGGGGTCTGCGTGAGGGACAAGGAGAGGGAGGAGTCTGCGTGACTCGGTGACTGCGTGAGGGATGAAGGAGGATGACCGGATGAGGCCTGATTTAGGTTTAGGTTTACAACAAGTGAAAATCACTGGTAATAAGTAGAAATTAAAGGCTGACCGAATAAGTAAAAGGGATAATTGCGCAGAAAACTCACGACTTGTCAGTTTTCGTGATTAAAACCCCAAACTATTTTTCGTTGCATAAAAACCTCGAACTAACTAAAAATCAGTAAATCAAGGTTTTATCAATGGGTAACCGGTTGAAATCGGTTATTAATTCTACGTGGACCGGTAAATAACCTACGTGGAATAAATTTTAATTGTTGAAATCGGTTGCCAATTATTACACATCACTTAAACCCCGTTGATAATTTTTAATTGTAATTTTTAAACAGGATTACATCATCAACGTGAGTTTAAATGATGTGTAATACTTGGAAACCGGTTTTAACAATTAAAATTTATTCCACGTAGGTTATTTACCGGTCCACCTAGGATTAATAAACAGTTTCAACCGGTTACCAATTGATAAAACCTTGATTTACTGAATTTTAGTTAGTTCGGGGTTTTTTATGCAACGAAAAATGATTTGGGGTTTTAATCACAAAAAACTGACAAGTTTGAGGTTTTTTGCGCAGTTATCCCTAAGTAAAAATAAGTGACATTTTACCACTTGATACTCATGCTAAAAGAACGTACTAATTAGCCAAAATCACTTACCGAATATGTAATTACCGAATATGTAGTGACTCAATAAATACTTATAGCTGCCCAGACAAAATGAAAACTAAACAATAATGCCAACGAGCACCATAGAGATCACCAAACGTACTTTTATATATGATATTCAAAATTTTGAAATTCTCAACTGAAATCACGTTTAGACTATACAACACAAGATCTAAGCAAAAGCCCATTACAATTCAATTTAGGCTTAACAATGAGCATGTGAAATTAAGTCCAATCATTCGTTCTCTCAAAAGTCATTAAACATTAGCATCATAAATTCCACTTCTTTGTCTTGTAGGTTTACAATATTTATCCTACCTCTCCACTTTCGGTTTATATGTATGAGCATGCTGCCCCAACATAAAAGCTACAGCCTACAGTCATAAAGAAAGACATTGCACCAGAAAATATGATCTGAATAACTTTCAAAATTTTGATACATCACTATGCAAACACCAAAACTACCAGAAAATTAGTTTACAAAAGAATACACATCCATTAAACAATTGGTCTTGAAAAACGACACTAAAATCTTCTCATAGACACATAGCAAACAGTTCGTATGTATGATGAATACCATTAAATACAGACTAAGTACCAACAAACCTTAACCCTAAGTGTTAATTTGTAACACCAAACATCGAATCTTGGTTTTGTTAAGTACAAATTGCTAGACGAAACAAGTATAGATAAAAAAAAAATTGAACCCTAAAGAATCAAGGACTAGAGCATTTAGAACTTGCAAACTTAGAAATGTTGAAGATTTACCGTCAAATGGGCATGAGTGAAGGTAATCACAAGCAACTCAGAGAACGAAATCGAGACATGAATGCTTGATTACGAGACCAAACAATAGTTAGGGGACGTTTGGTTTGCAGATTTTTTCCTCTTGGATTTGTATTTTGTCAAAGGATTTGCATTGTGCAATATTTACATTTGTCAGGATTTTGTCAAAAAAATATACATTATGTTATAAAAAAATTTGCTAATATTAAGAATGCAAGGTAACTGGGATTTAAAATCCTAGGGGGGAGGCTGTGTTTTTAAATAACAATGAATGAAAGGATTTAAGAAATTCTGGGATTTTAAATCCATACTGAAATATGCGAACCAAACACTGGATTTTAAATGCATCTCAGTGAATCCCAAGAAATTCACGAACCAAACGCCCCCTTAGGGTTATTTTCTTTCTTTAAAAAAAGAAAGAAGTTAGGCTAGATTACACAAATGGTCCTTGCGTTTATATGTAATTATGATTTTAATTCCTGAATGTAATTTATTATACAACAAGTCCTTAAAATCAAAAAATTGTAACATTTTGATTCCAGAAATTAATGAATTGTTAGCTTCAGGAGCATTTTTTGTCATTCTAACTTCATGGATCATTTGGTAATTTTTCATACTTTTTTTTTCTTTTTCTTTTTTCTTTATAGTCTAATTTATTTCATATACATATACATACATACACACACACACACGCGCGCTGTCACACCCCGTTACCCCGGTTGGCAACGAAACGTGACGTCGCGGAAGCATAACCAAAATCATAACGAACGACCACTATATGGACGTTTTTAAAATACATCGTTAAAGCTTTAAAGCATAGCAATGTTTTACATAGTCTGATATGAGTAAAGGAGTTCGCAAAATACAGAGATTTAATTACATAATTAAAATATCCAAAATAATGCAGCTAAATCTCCGTTAATTTGAATATGCATGCGACTCCATGGATGCAGAAGCTTGAAAGAAAATACGTCCGAAGGCATACTTGCCTTAATTTCCTGAAAATACACGCTAAAATACGTAAACAAAAATTGTTGGTGAGCTCATAGGTTTACACGAAAAGACCAGTTGTATGGACATTATCCGATGAGTTGAATTTATAAAATCATAAATTCTATCCCTGACTGTAATACCGTGTGTTGAATATATATGCACTCTCTGTTAGCCGACCCAAACTAACCCGAATGGGGGACATGACTCCCAATAGATCTATCCACAATATATTCGCGCTTGCAAATAAATGCAATTAACGGTTCATGATTTGAGGGCTGATGGATCCACATGTGTAATACATATAAGAAATAAATAGTTTTGATGTCCATAAAAATAGTGCATGTATTTCCACCCCAATAGATAGTGAAAATAGGGGCTATGAAGACTCACCGAACTTGTGATGGCAAAAACGAGCGAAAAGTGCTTTTTAGCGTAAATGGATGTATGATGCACCGAGCGAGATTAATCGAGTCCTAAATGATAATAGGGACTTAATATCTCTAATATATGATAATATATATATTTATAGATTTTTATGTCTTAAATCACCCAACATTACAAGTTTATAAATAAAATTTGCTTAAAACGTCAAGTATATATATATATATATATATATATATATATATATATATATATATATATATATATATATATATATATATATATATATATATATAAAATTTTCCAGCTTTTTCGGAGATTTTTCGGCCTACTTTGAGGCTGTTTTTGACCAAACTCCAAAATGTTTTAGACTTTGGTTTTCTAGGACATTAAACTACTATATACAAAGGATTTTTTAAAATCAAGAACGGATATTTTTCGAGATGTTTAGGTTGGTTTAAAAGCTCGTTAAAAACCCTATGTTGGCCATTTTTGAGCTGTCAAACTTTCGGTTTGCCAAATAATTTCTGGAGGTCTTAAACTCCAAAATAAATTATGAAAACTTCCAGATCTATAGTTAAAACATAGATAGAACTTTTTGGACAATAATCAACTCATTTCGATAAGTTATAAATTAGTTATGATTTTTCAAAGTCGATGTAAATTTTCTGCCGAAAATCCGTAGTTTATAAACTTGAAATAGCTTGTGATTCTTGTTGTTTATTCAAAGACTACTTGTATAAAAGTTATAAAACACATATATATCACTTGTTTTCATAATATTAACATTTTTATGATGTGTTCATATATTCATAAACACATTTAAAGAAACAACTTAAAAATAAAAACAAGAAACCCATAAACTTGAGTTTTTATGAAACTTGTTGTTGTTGGTGATTATATATATTATGCAGGACTTATATAAACATAAATATAAGATGAAATAAGTTAGTATTTACTTACTTTGAAGTATTTAGAATATGGTTTTGAGTAGAAGTTGAAATCCTTGCAAGATATGCACCAAAAACACTTGATGAACACTTGAATGAAAAGATTTTTGATGTGTGTGTGTATAGATCCGGTTTTTAGAGGAGAAAAGGAGAGATTTTTGATGTTTGATGTGTGGAAAGGAAGTGAGAAATGAGGCCTTATTTATAGGCACAATGTTTGGTCTTTCAAATGATGAAAGGCATGGAAAGTAGGAGGTTGTGTGCACTTTTTAATAAAATGATTGTGTTTAAAGTAATATTAAAAAAATTGAAGTCAACCCCTAATTGGCACATGTCTATGGCTGGCCATACATATATTATACATGTATTTTCATTTTTTTGTATAAAAGTATTTAGAAATGTATTCTTGTATTTCTCTTTTCTTGTAATTTCATAAATACTTATGGATGCATTGTTTTAATGAATTGTTTTAGTCTTGCATAATTAATGTTAAGTAATTGTATTAGTGTTTGATTAGTGTCACTAATCATAATTTAATTATGTACTTAGTTGAATTAATCCCTCATATCGTAAATCGATCGGATTAATTGATTTCCCGATTCATCGCACCGATGAATTTGATTCTAATTGAGTTGAATTTTCTAATAAACCTTGTTAATCACTTGATTAATTTCTAATGACCACTGATTAGGCTATAATTGGCTATTAAATACAGATTAGGTCATTGTTGCTAACCTGGTTTAGTGCCGGATGTTACACACGCGCGCGCACACACACACACACACACACACACACACACACACACATATATATATATATATATATGTATATAATTTGTGTTTTTATCAATTAATTATCCAAATATAATATTTAATTTTTTATTTTCTATTTTAATTATTAATTATTAATTTTTCATTTAGGAAAATTAAAAATCAATTAGTTGTAGTTTTTTCCATTCAGAAAATTTAATATGAATATTTTATTTCTTTTCTCCATTCAAAAAATTCAATAAGGACGTGATGATTTTTTTATTTCATTCCAAAAAGTATAATAGAAATGGTTCCTAGTTTCCTAATTGAAAATACTTTATTAAAAAAATTAAATTCTGAATGGTTAAATCAAAATGATATGTTGCTTTTTAATAAAAGAAAAGTAAATTCTAAATAGTTTGTCATTTTTTAATGAAAAAATTGGAATGATTCATGTTTTTTATCGTCATATAATTAAAATCTGAATGATTTTTTGTTTGAAAAAGTCAAAAATCATATTGGTTCATCGTTTTTGGAACAAAAAAAAATTGAAATGTTTTGTCGTTTTTTAACGAAAAAATTAAAATCAGAATGATGCGTCATTTTTTTATCATCATTTAATTAAAATCATAATGGTTCTTTTGTTTGAAAGAATCAAAAATCAAAAAAAAGTTTGCCGTTTTTTATCGAAAAAATTACAATTGAAATGATTATCATTTTCTGATCGAAAAATTAAATCTCAATGTTTAGTATGTTTTGTTTAAAAAAATCATAATCAATATAGTTCGTCGTTTTTTGCTGAAACTAAATCAAAAATCCAAATAGTTCGTCCTTTTTCTGTAAAATAAATAAATTCGGGATGGTTTGTCATTTTTTCAAAAAATCCAAATCAAATGATTTGTCAGTTTTCTGTCAAAGAAACTAAAATCGAAATCGATTGTTTAATTAAAATACTGATTAAATAACTTTAAACAATGAAGTTTTTAGATTTTAATTTTTTTCGAACAAAAAACAACGTCTCATTTTGATTTTATTTGAACAAAAAAGGAGAAATACTATCTAATTTTGATATTTTTGAATAAAAAACAAAAAACATTCGTATTTATAATAACTATGAGGTAAAAACGACGAATCATTCTGATTATAGTTTTCCGAATGAAATAAACTTCAACGCGTCCTTAATTTGAATTTTTTGAATGGTGAAAAGAAATAAATCATTTCAATTTTAAATTTTCCGAATGGAAAAACTAAAACTAATTTTGATTTTAAATTTTTCTAAATGGAAAGAGAAATGAGAAAGATTCATGATTTTCAATAACCAATTGAAAAAAAAAAACCAACCAGGACTATCATATTATAATCATAAATAATTAATTACGTCAATATATAAAAAAATTATCACCGATAATAAATCTAACATACTAATAGTAATAAAATAAAATGCTACATTTGGATGATTACATTATAAAAACTCCAAAATGTATATATGAACTAAATTAAAATAAAGAAAAACAATAACAAAATTAAAAAAATTACATAAATAGTCACTGAAAGGCACAAGGACAAAAATGTCTCTGAGACTAACGACTCAAGTTAATTGTCGTTAGTTTTAGGGGCCAAAATGTTACAAATTTTCAATTTTAGGAACTTGTAGTGTAATAAAAAATTTTCAAAGATTAAAAACCAGATTTTCATATAAATCATAGGACCATTTGTGTAATAACTGAGTATTTTCATATAATAATATTTTTTAATTAATATCAAACAACTGAGTATTTTTTATCTTTAATTTGACTAGCTTTCAATTTTTTTATTTTAATTATATATAAATTTTATAATAATTTATTTAAATATAAAAAAAATATGTATTTTCTAAATCAACTCATGTGATACATGAGTTGATTAACCCATGTATTATAATAAAACAAAACAATTCATGTCACATGTCACTTCTACAATACAAGAAAATTTTATTTTTCCACACCTTTTTCCAAATTTAACACCTTAACTTAATTGCATTAAAATTTGACTTTATTTTTTTCATTAATTAATTAGTAATAAATTAGATTTTGTAACATTTAAAATTAATGTTTATAAAAATAAATATCTATCATTATTATCCATAATAATCATAATTAGATCCAAATGTAATAATTTGAATTAGTTGTGGAAATTATTATTATTATGTATAATAAAGGAAAACATCAAATGTCACGTGTCACCTGTACGTTCACCAAAAAGATAATTACAACTTATAAAAAAATAAAAGGTAAATACAATTTAATATTTTAAAAAAGATAAATATACTCTATTTTCTAATCTGTAAATAATAAAAAATAAACACAATTATTATTTTTGTATGTTTTTATTTTTACTCATATACATTTTATATAAATAAATTTAATTAAAAATATCCACGTAATACGTGGGTTATAAACTAGTTTAATAACAATATACAACCGATCTCATATGCTCCTTCTAATCATATAACTTGTTTGTGTTTTAATCCCTAAAACAAATGGTTGGTTAACAATTTGATAATTTTAGGTGCCGTTTGGTTTGGAGGATTTTAACAACTCCTTTAGATTTTAACAATTTAAATTTTTAAGGACTATTTCTAAATGTAAATTACGGGAAAAGTTTAGATACCATCAATTCTTTTCTATTTTAAGTAACATATCGTTTTTTTTAATCAGGATAAAATATACAAATGAAAACATATCAATCTAGGTAATATTACTAGTAAATTGTGTTGAAACGACAGTTTTTTCATCAAATCATAGCAAAACTTTAAGACATCTCATTTAATTGTGCAACATGACGTGATACTTTTAAAAATTATCAGTTTCTTGATTAGTTGATATGTTACCTTAATTGTTGTGTTTTTATTAGTATATTTTCCAAATTGAAAGAAAATTAATATGTTACTCATTTTTTTTAAAGAAAGTGATAGTATGTTACTTTTTTTCATTATTATCTCTATGATTTTTCACATAACAATTTAAAAACATTTTAATGCATTTTCAATAATTTAAAACACTAATTTGATTCTTTAAACATTGTTCAACATTTCAAAACACTGATTCAATACTTTAAACATTGATGCAATAAGTCAAAACATTGAATTATTTATTTACGTTGATTCGGTATTTTCTACATATTGACCATAACTTAAAATATATTGATTCGTTACTTCGTTAGTTTGTGTAAATCTAAAAAAAAAACGTTTTTTTTATCAACTTTACGTCGAATGTAATGGTTATCTAAAAAACTGTATGTTTCTTTTAATTAGCCATACTGATGTTGAAATAAAGATTATAGATTAGTTGATTACTGATTATTTTCATATAACTTATTTATTTAAAAAGCTTATCATATTATGGATACATATATTAATTTAATAATATATGACAATTAATTACATATTTAAAATCTATCTATCTATATATTATAATAAAGAAGAACATCTCATTGCCACATGACATCTTCTCAACGAATTACCTTTTAATTTTCCCGCTCTTTTTCCTAATTTAAAACTATTCAATAATAAAATTAATTAATTAAAAAATATATAAATAACCTTTTAACTTTCTTTCCTAATTTATTTCCTTACATTAATCACTTAAATTTATTATATTAAAAGCAATTAACCAATAGGTTGCTAATAACTAAACCATATATATTGTATTTAAATATGAAACATGCATATTATAATTGTAATAATTTTGTATAATTAATATCTTAAAACAATATATATTTATTAATATAAGATAATTTTTTTAATTAAATCATATTAAGTATAAAATGTTGACAAACTAGATACAATTATTCTTCATATATTTCATATGTTTTCTTTCATAAATATTCTACAAAAGTATTGATTTTAAAATTTACACTAATTTATAAAATTTAAAATCTACTTTTATTCTTAAATTTTCTATTATTATTACTTATTAGTAGCAATTATAAGAAATTATCATTTTTTTTATCAATTCTAAAAAATCCGAATGAAAATATGAATTGATATAAATAGTAAACTTAATAATTTAATCTATATCTATAAATACTAATAAAAGAGTAATTATACTCTTTTCTGGTGAAGTCACATGTCATCACCATGTATGGACACGTGACAATTATAATTTTTAAAAACAATAAATAAATAAATTTAAATTATATCTATCCAAATCTAATATAATCCACATTTAAATTCAATTCAAATCAAATCAAACAAGATCTAATACTCTACTAACTTATTAATTATAATATAATAAAAGTTTAAAAAAAATATAAGAAAATAATTACTATTCAAATATATTTATATAGCTTTGTTTAAAAATAATATTTATATATTTACCTTTTAATTTATTATATTTTGTATATATCAAAAATATCTGCGTAATACGCGGGTAATAAACTAGTTTAAAAAATATAAGCAAAGTCTCCTGGAGAATTGCATGTGGGAGAGGTTTGCGAGTGGAAAGTTGGGTTTTTAAGACATGGCGTACTGTTTTCAATTCGTTTAAAGCTTTTACTGGCTTATTTACACGTGTATTACACAGACTTGTCTTTAAGCAGGTACTATCCGCCCAACCACACAGGGCCCCAAATAATATAGGGCCTCCAACTCTCCAAGAAATTACAAATCTCCATAGAAATCGAAGACTGGAAAAGTGATCAAAAATCATAATACGATGGTGTAGTGGTGGAGGTAGGAGATGAAATGGTAAACCTATATAGATCCTAGATCTACAAGACTATAAATAGCAAAGGAGACACCGGTAGTAGTGTGATAAAAGATTGTGGTGAAGAGGAAAATTGTAGTCGGCCAGAGATGTAAAAGAAAGAAGATGACCGGAAACTCAATAATTTTGAGATGAGAGAGAGAACATAAAAGCAAAAACTTAAAAACAAGGATAATTTGGTCCTTCAAGAGTTGGGACCCTTATTGTTTTTTAAAAAAAGGGTTAAGTGTTAATTTGACCATCCAACTTTTAGATTTTTTTTCGATTTAGCCATTAAACTATTTTTTGTGTCCATTTAGTCATTAAACTATTTTTTGTATACATATTTAGCCACTAAACTTTCTTTTTACTGATAGCCATTGAATGTCCCAATTTGGCCATTAAACTATCATATTTTGTTTCGATTTAGCCATTAGTTTTATTCATTTTTCCCAAAGTAGAACATTAAACAAAGTTTAGTGGTTAAATCAGGACAAAAAATAGTTAAGTGGCTAAATGAGACAAATCTGAAAGTTGGATGGTCAAAATGGTACTTAACCATTAAAAGAATACATTTTCTTTTAGATTTATTCCATAATAATATTTTTATTTCTTTGATTTTTTTATATTTTTAATTATTATTATTTTTATATTATCATTGTTATTACTAAAATAAGCCCATATGTATATTTTTATAGGTTTGATAGATTGACTAAGCCGATAAACCTCTAAGGAAATTTTATAATACATTTAAAAAATTGAATTTTAGGGGGCTATTTTGTAATAATCGCATAGGACCACAAAAATCTACGGGACGACCATGGTATTACATGGATATTTTTCATAATTATTTATGTTTTTAAAAAATTTAATATAAAATTAAGAGTTTATTTTGAAAAACCAACATGTTTTCATCTTTTTTGCGTTTTCGTCTTTTCATGTTACTTTTTACAGAAAAGTTTTCAAGTTAAATTTTATATTTGTATACTGAAAATTGACTTTTGAAACTCGATTTTCAGTTTTTAAAAAGCTAGTTTACCCTTTATAACCAGTCTCTAATAAACAAATTTCACAAAACCAAAAAAAAAAAAAAATAACTTGAGAACTTTTCTGGAAAAAAATAACACGGGTGCACTAAAACACAAAAATCGTGAAAACATGTTGTTGTTTTATTGTAATAAAACCTAAAATTAAATACAAACTTACTTATAAATAAGTTTTTCTACTAAAAAAGACTAAATTACATAAATGGTCCCTGTGGTTTATATGAAATTACGGTTTTGGTCCCTTAAAAAATTTTATAACACCACAAGTCCCTAAAATCGAAAAGTTGTAACATTTTGGTCCCTGAAACTAACGGCGGTTAACTTGAGCCGTTAGTTTCAGGGGGATTTTTGTCCTTTTGAATTTGAAGGACCATTTATGGACATATCATACTTTCAGGGACCAAAATGTTACAATTTTTTTATAATTTAATTTAAGACTAAATTACATAAATGGTCCCTGTGGTTTATATGAAATTACGGTTTTGGTCCCTTAAAAAATTTTATAACGCCACAAGTCCCTAAAATCGAAAAGTTGTAACATTTTGGTCCCTGAAACTAACGGCGGTTAACTTGAGCCGTTAGTTTCAGGGGGATTTTTGTCCTTTTGAATTTGAAGGACCATTTATGGACATATCATACTTTCAGGGACCAAAATGTTACAATTTTTTTTATAATTTAATTTAATTTTCATAGTTTTCATATATATATATATAGATTGAGGTTCAATTGAGAACTTTTATGCATCGGGGCACCTCGAGGCACTTTTGTGCATCGGATAATCCACCAAGGGTGCACAAAGGGCATTTAGGGAAAACTAAAGACATGATAATTAATTTATTTCTAAAAATCATTAAATGATAATTAGGAGTTACATTTTGAATTAAAATCTCATATTAATTACATTCCTCATTTTCCTCCTCATCTCTCTCTCTATCTCTCTCTCTCTCTCTCTTTCTCTCTAATCGTGTTCTTCATGATTTTCTTAGTGATGATGATTTGAAGACGAAGAATAACGATGAACAACGATGATGATGAACATGAACAAGAGAGGTAACCGATGATAATTATGAAGAACATGATGCATAGATGGATGATGAACGATGAATAATGATAATGCATAGATGGATGATGAACAATGACAATGTATAGATGGATGATGAACGATGAACAATGAAAAATGATGATGCATAAATGAACGATGAACAATGACGATGCATAGATGAATGATGAACAAGTTGAACATGATGCATAGCTCAATGAAGAATATGAACGACAAACACGATGCATAAAAAAATGATGAACAAGTTGAACACGATGCATAAATGAATTTTTGTATTTTTTTTGTTAAATGCGTCTTTTTTTAACATGATGCATAGATAAACAAGATTAACGATGAAATGCATCGATATCCATCATCTTTTTTTGAATCTGTGTAATTTTTGTTAAATTAGGAAATGTATCAATTGAATTTATTTGGCATTTATTATTTGATTATTTGTTGAAATATTAAATTTAAAGAGGTATGCACATTCCCCAAAATGCCCTTCCTTGTTTGTTCCTATAATGCACAAGTTGCATAAAATTGTCCAACTATTTACCCTTTTGCCATTAATCTAATCCATACAATTTTTTGATCTAATGGTTGATATGGGTTCTTTTGTACCTCGATGCATAAAAGTTCTCAATTGAACCTCCCTCTATATATATATATATATATATATATATATATATATATATATATATATATATATATATATATATATATATATATATATATATATATATATATATATATATATATATATATATATATATATATATATATATATATATATATATATATATATATATATATATATATATATATATATATATATATAGAATTTGGTTCCTGAGCGCACCATTCATCAACCACCGGATTGAAAAAAAAGCGCGAGGGGTAGGATCGACTTTCCAATACAAGGAGATTTCTGCTTCATTAAGGTAATGGTTGTACATTCATGGAATCACCATTCACATGTACGAAATCACTGGTGGCACCATCGACTTTCCTATACGAAAACACCATTCACATGTACGACATCCTCTGAAATCTCTCAATTAAATACAACAAATCGGGAAGGAAGCAATTCTACATTCATGGAGGAATCGATTGATATAGAGGGGCAATCTTTACATGTTGTTGCTGAAAACAAAAACCCTAATAGCGAAGATGAAGGAAAACACAGTAAGTTCAATGTACAACAATTATCTAATGTAGGATGACCATTCACATTGAATTCCTTGTTTTTTTTTTTTGTATGCAATATCGATGAAATACATTTAACATTGTTGGTATGTAGAAGATGAAGTCTAACATTGGTGTTCTCGCCATTCATCAAATGTGAATGGACATTTACCTAATGTGAATGACCATTCACATTAGAAGATTGAGCATTCACAAAACGTAGTTGACAATTAAAAGGACTAATGTAAGGTGCTGATATTATTTCACCAATGTGAATGATCATTTTCCTAATGTGAATGGCCATTCACATTAGCTGAATGATCATTCACATTGGTTCATGTTATTACTGCTTGATAGATTTTAGGATTTGAGCGTTACATGAATGACCATTGAATGTGTTTGTCCTTTATCTTGTTACTGTTTGGTAGTAGTTGACGATGCACAGCATACATGCTGTGCTGATATTATTTTACCAATGTGAATGGTGAAATTAACTAATGTGAATGGCCATTCACATTAGCTGAATGATCATTCACATTGGTTGATGTTATTACTGTTTGATAGATTTGAGAATTTGAGCGTTACATGAATGACCATTGAATGTGATTGTCCTTAATCTTGTTACTGTTTGTTAGTAGTTGACGATGCACAGCATACATGCTGTGCTGATATGGTTCAACCAATGTGAATGATCATTTAGCTAATGTGAATGACCATTCACATTAGCTAAATGATCATTCACATTGGTTGATGTTATTAATGTTTGATAGATTTGAGAATTACAATGGTTACATGAATGACCATTGTTACTGTTTGTCATTATTCTTGTTACTGTTTGTTAGTGGTTGACAATGCTCAGATTCAAATGCTGGGCTGAGCTGATATTATTTTACAAATGTGAATGGTAATTCAGCTAATGTGAATGGCCATTCACATTTAGTTAATTTCACCATTCACATTGGTTGCTGTTATTACTGTTACATTGAATTTTAGCATTAGATGAATGACCAATATTACTGTTTCATCATTCATTGTTGTTTTCATATAGATGAAGAGGAAGAAGCATTTTAATTCAAACGACACCAGGGGGACATATGTATTGGATTCCAGTTTTACCCGAAGACGTCAAGCCACGAGAACAAATGATTTTCAATACTTTGGATGAAGGGTTAATTTTTATAAAAAATATGCACGTTTGGCTGGATTTGATACACGTTTATCCACTCTAAATAGAGGCGTTAAAGGTGAAGAGAGAATGAGGGCAGTAGTATGTAACAAAGAAGGAATATCTGAAAAATCAAAACACAGCAGCTTAGAAGGAAAGAAGCAACAGCAGCGTGTGGTACCTTCAGCTAAAAGTGATTGCAAAGCACAAATACGATTCCATATAACAAATGAAGGGAAGTTTGAGGTTTACAAATTTAATGAGGCCAACAATCACTATCTCGTGTCATCCGAAGATGCATATCTCATGCGATCATCAAGGAAGCTAAACTTTGATCAACAAATAATGATTCAAAAGGCATCAAACACAAATATCGGTGCTGTAAACATCCACAAGCTATGCAAAGAGATATCTGGAGGATACCCTTGTGTTGGGGCAACCAGGACAGATTTCAAGAATTTTAAAAGAGACTTAAACTGCTATGTTGGAGGTAGTGACGCACAAATGATTGTTGAAATGTATACAAAGAAATCTGAAAATGTTAAAGACTTTCATTTTCACCACTCAATAAAAGATGGTGGATTCCTCAATGCAATATTTTGGGCAGATGAAGTAGAAGTGGCAAACTATGTTGCTTTTGGTGACATAGTGTCCTTCGATGCAACATACAGCACAAACAAGTAAGTATATGATTAAAATGTTGACTGTTAATACAATGTGAATGGTCATTCAGATAATGTGAATGGTCATTCACATTAGCTGAATGACCATTCACATTAGACGTATATTGACAATGTGATTGTGAATGCTTAAATATGAATTGTGATTAAATATTTTCAGGCATGATATGGTTCTTGTCCCATTCACCGGAATTAACAATCATAAAAAGTGTGTTTCATTTGGCACTCGGCTGCTGAGTAAGGAGGATATAGAATCATACAAATGGCTACTCAATGCATTTATATGCGTACATAGACGAGAACCAAATATTGTTGTAATGGACCAAGATCCATCAATGAAAAAGGCAGTGAAATTAGTTTTGAAAACGGCTGTCCACCGTTTCTGCATGTGGCATATAATGGATAAGCTTTCAATTAAGGTATTTATAAAAAAATTCGGATTCACATGTTTTGCTGCTTGATCATTAACTTAATATGATGCTAACATGTTTACCTGTCAAAAAGGTACCAACATTATGCACAAAAGATTCACCTTTCTCAAAGCGATTGATGGACGTTGTCTGGAACCAAAATATTGATGTAGATGAATTCGAGGTTGAATGGAACAAGATAATGGTTGAATTTGATCTTCAGAATCATAAATGGTTCAATGATCTTTATGACATTAGAGATGAGTGGATACCTGCATTTTTTCGAGACATTCCAATGTCGGGATTGATGAGAACAACGTCTTTATCGGAGGGAAAAACAACTTCTTCAACCATTACTTGAAAAGCACCTCCAATTTGGTTGACTTTTTTAGTCGGTTCGATAGCGCATTGGACTCTCAAAGGAACATGCAAAGGACGTTGGATTACGAATCGAGAACAAAGAGGTTGGATTTGAATACGGGGCTGAACGTGGAAAAAAAGGCATCAGAAATGTTCACGTTCAAGATCTTTGCTACAATCCAAGAAGAAATCATTAAGAGTTCATTTGGTGTGCTGCCAATTTCATTTGACAACGACGAAGAGACTAAGACGTATACACTAAAAGAGGTTGGAAGCGACATACGAGTTAAAAAAGCAGTACAAGTAAGCTTCATCACACGGAAATTAATGATATCTTCGCATGTTTTATGTTTTGAGAGACAACTATAATTATATTATTTCTGAAATGAGTTATGTGAATGGTCATTCAACTAATGTGAATGGCCATTCACATTAGCTGAATTACCATTCACATTGGTTGAAATGTGAAAACAATATTAATGATCATTGTATCCTCATGTGAATGGTCATTCAACTAATGTGAATGGCCATTCACATTAACCATTCACATTGGTTGAAATGTGAAAACAATATTGTTTTTTCAATTGTATCCTCATGTGAATGGTCATTTAACCAATGTGAATGGCCATTCACATTAACTGAATGACCATTCACATTAACTGAATCCTGATGTTAGCAACCATATTAATTATCTACAGGTAGTTTTCAATGAGAAAGATGTAAATATAACTTGTAGCTTCATGCATTTCGAAAGGTTCGACATCCTATGCCGACATATATTTTATGTCTTCAGGATTCATGATGTGGATGATATACCTGAAAAGTACATACCTCTACGATGAACAAAGAATGTATTCACAATCAGCCTTGCAAATTTACAACATACAACACCACAAGCATAAAAAAAGTCAACAAACTTTGAGGCAAACGTTCGTGATATGTATGGGGATCTTGCATATTGTATACAAGTATTACTAGGTGATGAGGAGGCTATTGAAAATGCAAAAAGGAGACATCATGAGTTGATAATGGAATTAAATGCGGGTCGTGATAAACATGTTAGCAAAAAGAAAGATGTCATAGAGCAATTGTTGGGTGTTCCTCAACCAAATGATATTACAATACTTCCACCGCAAGGAATAAGAAACAAAGGATGTGGAACCTCAAAAAGATTGACAAGTGATCGAGAGAAGGCAATAACAAAAAGTGCAAGAGCTCCACGAAAATGCAAAATATGTAATGAGCTATCAAACCATGATTCAAGGAATTGTCCAAAAAAAGATGCACAGTAAAAGAAAATATAAAATATATAGACAGTGAGTGATACAATACATGTAATGAATAGTGATTAATGACATGTTATTCATTTTACATAGTTATTTTATGTACAAAAAGTACGATACATATATTCTTAGTGAAATAAAATGTATATCTAAGTAATATCTGCTCATGTGAATGGTCCAATTAGTCTTATGTGAATGATCATAAGACTAATATTATACAACTTCACAAAATGGCTTTATGTGAATGGACATTTAGCTAATGTGAATGGCCATTCACATTAGATGAATGACCATTCACAAAAAATAGTTGACAATACTTTTTTTACATGTCAGGTGCTGATATCATAAAACCAATGTGAGTGGTAAAATTGCCAATGTGAATGGCCATTCACATTGGTTAAATGACCATTCACATTGGTTGATGTTATTAATTTTTAGTATCTCGTTTATATTACTAGTTTAAATAATGTTTTTTTGATGTTGTTACTGTTTGATACAATTGATCATTACACATATTTATAA
The DNA here is from genome assembly GCA_020465985.1 of Centrapalus pauciflorus. NCBI lineage: Eukaryota > Viridiplantae > Streptophyta > Magnoliopsida > Asterales > Asteraceae > Centrapalus > Centrapalus pauciflorus. The sequence goes on along the minus strand of JAANYP010003377.1, from coordinate 167,491 downwards.
TGGAACTTAATGTTTTCATCATTCAAGTAATGTTAATGCACATCCTACTATAAAGCATATCAATAAGTTGCATAAACTGTTGCATATATATATTGTATTTAAAAATAGCTAACAAACAACTATGGATCTGTTGTTAAACCACTTGTACATGTTCAAAATAAGAAAAAAACTAATCTGCAGTAATTTTGCTTCATTTGTTCGTACGTTGAACCTTGTTTTTCGTGGCTTCCTTCAACAACCGCATCCTCTCACTCTTAGGCCTCTTCTGCCATTCAACAGCTTCATTATGCATGTCATCAGCATTCATATTGATGTCATGAAGCAAAATTTTTGAAAGATAGCGGCGACGAAGATGGTCTAGCTGTGGCTTCTGTAACTTCATATGAAGTTTGAAGCCACATAACCAGGTAGGGTCTCCCATATACGTTTCCAAATGCCTCATTGTAAATATACAACAATCAACTGCATTCAAACAGGAGCGCCAGACCATCTCTAGCCTGAAAGGATCAATCATTTCGATCCTATCGGCTGAAGGGTGAGAAACTTCACGCAAATATTGTACAAACATTGCTTGCTGCAAAAGAAAATTGTATGTAATATCAGCATCATATCTACAAATACTGGTAAACTTTTATAAGGAAATTATTTCTGAAATAACCAATGTGAATGGTCATTCTGCTAATGTGAATGGCCATTCACAGACACTATAAGGGCATTCACATTAGATGAATCATATCAGCAATTCTACAATTAATATCAATAATCTTAAATGTATGAATGATCTAGACTTATTTATGAAATTAGTCATGTGAATGGTATGTTTAATGTATGTGAATGGCCATTCACATTAGATGAATGACCATTCACATTAATTGAATAATAAAAACAGTAAGTGCAGTTATAAAATGATCATTTGTGACATACTGTATGTATTATGTTACTGATGATACTTACAATTTCACCGGGCACACGACCATACTTGTTTTCAAACGGAACATCCGTTGATTGATTATCGATAACTTCAACAACTGGGTGCCTTAAATCAAAACAAATACACCACATGTGTGAGTGTATGTTAATTGAGAAAAACACATGCAAATACAAAAGATAAAAAACCATGAACTATTTCAATAATGACATCCACTTATTCATTAAATAATGACAACACAGCATTCTTACCAGATCAACATTCTTTAAATCCTTTGCATCTGGCTGATCAATAAAAGACTGCATCAAACAGCTACGAAAATGCACATAATGATCCGCTCGATCAGGTATAAGAGAAAGATCGTATGAATAAGCCTAAAACACCACAACAAAAATGAAAATAAATTTAACACGAACATGTAGTAAAAGTAATACAAATTGAAAAATAACAAAACATAATCAGTTCATATTTGTAATCTTTAACTAACCAACGATCCATCATGAACAAAAAAACGGCTTCGAGAAGAGGCATTCCTGAATTTCTCTTGATAATTCAGAATAGATATCCAACAATCCAATACATGAATTGATGCATATTCACCAGGTATCATTGTCTCAAAAACACTGCGAATACCGAACAATGATCCATTGTTCCAAATAACATCACTGCAAATGTGAATGATGATCAATAAGTTGTGACCGATGAATATAAACACATAAAAGCTAAAATAATAAATGATTAAAAGTGACTCAAAACTAAAGGAACTCACTGTTCATCTCTAGTAAACGAAAAAATGTTGTCTACAACAGCTTCTTCCAAAGCAGACAACTTCACATTCATGTCTACAACACGATTCATAAAAGGAGACTTCAACGCGTCAGAAACCTTTTTAATCCTTTTCTCCTCCTGGATTGTCGGCTCAACCGCCACATCTTTTCCTTTCAGGTCAACAGCTTGGACCTCAACATTTCCAGCTTGACTTGATTCCATATCATTCACCTGAATGTTTTCTGATACATACGTCTAAAACATAGAAAAAACTTCATTATTTGAAATGTGTCGTGTGAATGGTGAAATGACTAATGTGAATGGCCATTCACATTAGATTAATTACCATTCACATTAGTTGAAATTGCATTCACATTAGTTAAATAGCCATCCACAACTTAGTATAACTTAAGTGCATCACGTGAATGGTGAGTCTGCTAATATGAATGTTGATTGTTGTGAAATATATGCATTAGTTGAAATATGATCAATATTTTCATTTTATGAGTTATGTGAATGGTCATTCTTCTAATGTGAATGGCCATTCACATTAGTCATTTCACCATTCACATTACTAAAATAATGTTTTCCAATTACACAAAATGTCAATAATCCATTACAAACCTTTATCAGCTCAGATGGTGTTTCCTGCACAGATTCATCTTCTTTACTCTCACTAGCACCAACAGTTGGTTCACCTACCAATACATTAACAAAACATAATTATTGTTGTTGATGCTATAACAAACCATAACATAAGTAATAAACAAAATACCTTCATTAAAAGGAGATTTCTGAATCATCTCCTCATCATTCACATTAACAGCAGATTTCTCAATCATCTCCTCATCATTCACATTAACAGGAGATTTCTCAATCATCTCCTCGTCATTCACATTATCATCACCTTATTACAAAAACAAATACATCATAATTGAACATGAATTACATTAATCTTGTTACATAATTTATAAAACATTAACTATGTACCAAGTACATCTCTCAAATCCGAAACAACACGCATCACATCCTCTTGACTCTGAACGTCTCTTTCTTCAACATCTTTTTCTTGGTCTATAAAAAGTTTAAAAATACAAATGTAAGAATATATAAAACAAACTTAATGTGGTTTTATATTAAATAATTTCGTAAAACATTAAATGAGTACCAAAAACATGTTCCTTAGGACAGAACAAGGTATCCCAACGCTTCTTAACATTTAACACCCTCTCGTCAGAAGGGTACTCGAATAACAAGCTCATCATACGCGTCTCCAAAATCAACTTTCTATCTTTAACCTTATCAAGATACCTTTCAATCTTGTCCACTTCATCCTATAAATTCATTATTCACAAACTAAACATAAGCATGGTCTGTGGTCATTCACCTAATATGAATGTTAACCAATGTGAATGGTAAATGGTCTGTAATGTGAATGGCCATTCACATTGGTTAAATGGCCATTCACAGCATAGTGAATTAGTTACTACTTTATTACAGTTATGTCAGTGGTCAGCTAAATTAAATGTTTCATAACTAATGTGAATGGTAATTAACCTAATGTGAATGGCCATTCACATTGGTTAAATGACCATTCACATTATCGGCTTTTAAAAAACACATGTAGTGTTAATGTTGTATGATAGCTGTACCTCCATTTTCTGAGTTTGTTCGAAGTTCTGGCTAAGACAACCTTGGGAGTGAAGGTTTTGCGTCAACTTTGGATTAAGTTGTTCATACACAAGCCTGTCATGTTCTTGAGTTGACAGCCAAGCCTCTTGCATCTCCAACATACCAAAACCACCATTGTTTAATTCAAAAATTTCGCGTTGGCGTAGCTCATCTGAATTCCACGTTCTAATGGCCGGTCGTGTACGTATCATTGGTGGAACTCACATGAAACAGCATCGACGTACAATAACTGCATAAAATGTAAAAAAAATCATAATAATATTAAACAAACTTCGATAAGTAATTCAAATATACTAATGAAATATTAAGAATTAAAACATACCACCAAAAAAGTCAAAGGACCTATAAAAAATGAACTTTTATTCGAGGGATCCCAATCATTTTTGCAAGTCTTAACAGCATCAAGAACAAAACCACACCAATCAAAATATTTAACGACACAATCGTCTGTAATCGATGGTAGAAACCTCTGATTCACAGTCCCATACTTCGTACCCCCAACCATTGTCGACACAACCAAAACAAGAAAATCAATCCTAAACATAAAACTATCTTTCTTCAGCTGTTGAATCTTCTCCGACACACTGCTCGGACGAATACTGCCACCAGGAAGATTGATGTGCTGCTTCCAACGTTTGGAAACACTATCATTGTATACCCTTTTCTGTTCATTGACCAAGGGGATAGAACCCAAAGGAAAACCAAGAATATCATGAACCACTTCACGGGATATTGGAATTTCCCCCCTCGACGTACGAATACAAAGAGCATCCGTATCTAAATTATTAACAACCCAAAATGCAACACCCGAAGGAATCTTGTCAATACGCAACCAAAGTAAGCTTGCAAAACCCATCTCCTTGATGGCGTCCTTTTGAACATCTTCCAAGGATTTATTGCTAAAAACAATGGTTTCGGAGATGTCCTTGTACGTAAGGATGGAGGTTCAATCTCAGTACCCGTCCTCCTCCGTTTCTTTTGTCGCTCTGTGGCAGCACCTCGATCACTCGTTTCTGAGGTTTCAGATTCAGCTAATGAATGATCACCAGCCTCAACAAAATCATCTTTAACAAACTCTGACAACCCAAAATCATCTTTCATTAAATCCGAATGACCTGCAATTGATACAATTCAAAATGAATAAAAAATAACAACTAGTGTGAATGATAAATCTAGTAATCAACTAAATGTGTTTTTTACTTTCACATTGATGTGAAGCATCATGACTTGAATGCTCGTCTCTCATAGCTCCTGAAAGATATGTAACAAATATCATCTTCTTGTAAAACATGTAAATAATGAAATGTATCATCTAAAAGGTCATAAATCTATAATGTGAATGGTCATTTAACCAGTGTAAATGGCTATTCACATTAGTCATTTCACCATTCACATTGATGCATTTAAATTCATATAAATTGTGAATATAGGTAATGGTCATTCAACTAATGTGAATGGTAATTCATCTAATGTGAATGGCCATTCACATTAGTTGAATGACCATTCACATAACTCATTTCATTATAATACTGATGTAAATTTGTTACTAATGTATATATATCATGTGAATGGTCATTTAACTAACACAACAATCACCATTCACATTAGCAGAATCACCATTCACATGATGCATTTAAGTTCTAGTAAGTTGTGAATGGCTACTCAACTAACATAAATGCAATTTCAACTAATGTGAATGGTCATTAACCTAATGTGAATGACCATTCACATCAGTTGAATGACCATTCACATAACTCATTTCATTATAATACTGATGCAAATTTGTTACTAATTATATATATCATGTGAATGGTCATTTAACTAACACAACAATCACCATTCACATTAGCAGAATCACCATTCACATGATGCATTTAAGTTCTAGTAAGTTGTGAATGGCTACTCAACTAACATAAATGCGATTTTAACTAATGTGAATGGTCATTACCCTAATGTGAATGGCCATTCACATTAGGTTAATGACCATTCACATGACACATTTCAATAACATAAAGCTTCAATACGTTAAAATATCTTACCTGAAGAGTGATGAGAGCTCTCAGAGTTATGAGAGCTGTCCTCTTCGTCACTTAAATTGATTTGAACAGGAGGTAAGTTAGGTCTGCTCCTTGGTCTTCCCGATAATCTCATCGAACGCCTGATGGGTCTATAATCTGTAACACAAACAAAAAAACAAAGCCAAATAAAAAAAACCCTAAGCCGTAAAACACTAAATGATAAACAAAAACCCTAAACAACACATTGGTTAATTCTTGAATGGAATGAAATCAGAAAACCATACCTTCTTCACCCTTACTAAAATTCTTCTTTGGAGCCATTCGAGTGTGAAACGGAGAAGATTTTAGGTTAAACAAAGAGAAATCGCAGAGGATGGAGAAAAGAAGGAATTCAGTTTCTAAAATGTGAGGGAAACGAACGTGAGACTGATGATCTTCACGTACCGGAGGACACCGCGCCAATATAATTTCGATACCAATAATACCCTTACAGTTTAAAAAAAACGCCCCATGTCCGTTTTTTTAAGTTTAATTTCAAAAATGTCATTTTCAATCTAAACCCTTGGATCAAATAAATCTATGGTTATAAAAGGGTACCTTCGATACACTGGATTTCTAAAGAGACTCTTTTGAACCTATATATATATATATATATATATATATATATATATATATATATATATATATATATATATATATATATATATATATATATATATATATATATATATATATATATATATATATATATATATATATATATACACACACACACACACATATATATATATATATATATATATATATATATATATATATATATAATATTTCTTTTTCTTTTTATAAATTAATTTTCCAAATATAACATTTTAGTTTTTTTATTCCTTTTGTTTTAATTATTAATTTTTATTTGTATGTTTATTGTTATTATTAAGGTTAGCTTTTTTTTTTTTATGTATTACTATAATTAGTTATTTAAAATTATATATGATATACATGGTCCATTTTTTTTTTGAATTATTTATTGAGAATCCAAATCTTTCTCTTTTCTTTTTTTCATTTAAGAAAAATAAAAACTAGTTGTAGTTTTTTTCGTTCGGAAAATCTAAAATCGAAATGATTTATTTCTTTTCTCCGACGTGTTAAAGTTTTTTTTTTCGTTTGGAAAAAAAATATAATCAAAATGGTTCGTAGTTTCTTCATTGCAAATACTTAATAAAAATTTTAATTTTAAATGGTTTGAAAAAATCAAGAATTGAAATGGTTAATCGTTTTTTAGTAAAAAAAATTAAATTTCGAATTGTTTATTGTTTTCTATTGAAAAGATTGAAGCTTTATTGATTTTTTTTAATCTACGTTTAATTAAGAATGGTTTTTTGTTTGAAAAAATCAAAGATCATAATGGTTCACCGTCTTTTGATCAAAAATTAAAATAAAAAAAATAATCATTCTTAATTTATTTATTTTTTACTAATAAGGGATACACCATTTCAATTCTTGATTTTTTCAAACAAAAAAATCATTCTTATTTTTAATTAAACGTAAATAAAAAAATCAATAAAACTTCAATTTTTTCAATAAAAAACAACAAACCATTCGGAATTTATTTTTTTGACTAAAAAACGATGAACCATTCTAATTCTTGATTTTTTCAGACCATTTAGAAATAAAAATTTGATTAACTATTTGCAATTAAGAAACTACGAACCATTTTGATCATATTCTTTTTTCAAACGAAAATAAGCTTCAACACGTCCTTTATTTGAACTTTTTTGAATGGAGAAAAGAAATAAATCATTTTGATTTTAGATTTTCTGAACGAAAAAAACTACAACTAGTTTTTATTTTTCTTAATTGAAAAAAAGAATAGAGAAAGATTTGGATTCTCAATAAATAATTAAAAAAAATGAACCATGTATATCATATATAATCTTAAATAAATAATCATAGTAATACATTAAAAAAAAGCTAACCTTAATAATTACAATAAGCATATAAATAAAAATTAATATTTAAAACAAAAAGAATAAATAAAATGTTATATTTGAATAATTAATTTATAAAAAGAAAGAAATAATATATCTTTATATATATATATATGTATATATATATATATGTGTGTGTGTGTGTATATATATACATATATATATATATATATATATATATATATATATATATATATATATATATATATATATATATATATATATATATATATATATATATATATATATATATATATATATATATATATATATATAGATATATATATATATATATATAGATATATATATATATATATATATATATATATATATATATATATATATATATATATATATATATATATATATATATATATATATATATATATATATATATATATATATATATATATATATATGTAGAATCAGGTTCATCAGCGTACCTATGAGATTCCAGCGTACCCAGCGAACTCTAATGTGAATGATCATTCACATATATTTTTTTTGAATAGACATGTATAAGACAACATTATAAGACTTTTTTTTTTCAAAAGGAGCAACATCATATATGTTGTGAATGATAAAAAAAGATCATGTGAATGGTCATTCACACCATTCACATTGTGTGAAATGATCATTCACATGGATGACCATTCACATAAATATGCATTGAACATTCACATAAGTTTTAAGGACACAGAAAGTGTGAAAGTATGTGAAATTCATATATCATGTGTATAACATTAATTTAAACATGGTTATAAGAAAAAAAATTTAAAAAAAGTTTTTTAAGGTTGGTACCTTCGGGTGCACTTGATTTCGAGAGGTACTTTTTTGAACCTGAGTCTATATATATATATATATATATATATATATATATAGGGGTGGGTTCAATGGAGAACCTTAATGCATCGAAGAACCTTGGAGAACCACGATGCATCGCTAGAAAATCATAATGCATCATGCAGGAAATCGATGCATCACTCGAAAATAATGATGCATCACGTGAAAATAATGATGCATCACGTGAAAATAATGATTCATCATACGAGAATTGGTGCATCACGTGTAAATAATGATGCATCAGCGGGAATTGTGATGCATTTGTGGTGGTGCATGGAGATTCTTCGAAGTTCTTCGATGCGTAGAAATTCTCCATTGAACTCACCCCTATATATATATATATATATATATATATATATATATATATATATATATATATATATATATATATATATATATATATATATATGAAAACTACGAAAATTAAATTAAATTATATAAAGAAAGTAAGATTTTAGTCCCTGAAAATATGATATGTACATAAATGGTCCATGAAATTCAAAAGGACAAAAATGCCCCTGAAACTAACGGCTCAAGGTAACCGTCATTAGTTTCAGGGACCAAAATGTTACAACTTTTCGATTTTAGGGACTTGTGGTGTAATAAAATTATTTCAGGAACCAAACCTGTAATTTCATATAAACCACAGGGACCATTTATGTAATTTAGTCACTAAAAAAATATTAAAATGAATATTGAATTATATAAATAATTATTAAAGTGTTTCCTTGAATTAAGTAGAAAAGTATTTAATATAGTTTTTTCTTTTATTAATAATAGATATATTATTAAAATGAAAATTTTAATTATAGAAAAAATGCAGTAAAATAAAAGTTTAATGCAATGAGGAAGTGACACGTGTCACGAATTGTTTTCTTTAAGACTAAATTACATAAATGGTCCCTGTGGTTTATATAAAATTACGGTTTTTATCCCTGAAAGAATTTTATTACACCAGCAGTCCCTAAAATCAAAAAGTTGTAATATTTTGGTCCCTGAAACTAACGGCCGTTAACTTGAGCCGTTAGTTCCAGGGGCATTTTTGTCTTTTTGACTTTCAAGGACCATTTATGTAATTTTTAAACTTTCAGGGACCATATATGAAATTTTCATACTTTTCATATATATTTATCATTTCTTTCTTTTTTTTTTATAATTTAATTATCCAAATATAACATTTTAATTTTATTTCTTTTGTTTTAATCATTAATTTTTATTTGTATGTTTATTGTTATTATTAATGTTATTTTTTTATATATTACTATAATTATTTATTTAAGATTATTATATGATAAACCTAGTTCATTTTTTTTTTCAATTATTTTTTTCATTTAAGAAAATTAAAAATAAAAACTAGTTGTATTTTTTTTGTTCGGAAAATCTAAAATCGAAATGATTTATTTCTTTTCTCCATTCAAAAAATTTCAAAATAACAAAACGTGTTGAAGCTTTTTTCGTTTGGAAAAAGAATATAATAAAAATGTTTCTAAGTTTCTTCATTGCAAATACTTAATATTTTTTTTTTTAATTCTAAATGGTTTGAAAAAAAGCAAGAATTGGAATGGTTCGTTGCTTTTTAGTCATTAAATTCCAAATGGTTTGTTGTTTTTATTGAAAAATTTGAAATTGTATTGATTTTTTATCTGCGTTTACTTAAAAATCAGAATGGTTTTTTTGTTTGAAAAAAAATCAAAAATTATAACTGTTTACTGTTTGATCAAAAAAATTAAAATCAAAATGGTTCGTCATTTATTTTTATAAAAGAAATTTTAATACAAGATGGTTATCGTTGTTTAAAAAATAAAAAATTATAATGGTTCATCATTTCTTGATCAAAAAAATTATCGAAATGATTCATCGTTTATTTGATCCAAAAAACAATACCGGAGTGGTTCGTAAATGTTTTTATCGTTGTTTTAATCAAAAATCGATGAACCATTATAATGAACCATTTCGATTTTAATTTTTTTGATTAAAAAACGATGAATCATTATGATTTTTGATTTTTTTTAAAACAAGGATAACCATCTTGATTTTAATGACGAACCATTTTGATCAAAAAACAGTAAACCGTTATGATTTTTGATTTTCTCAAACAATAGAACAATTCTGATTTTTAATTAATATAAAAAATCAATACAATTTCAATTTTTTCAATAAAAACAACAAACCATTTGGAATATAATTTATTTGACTAAAACGCGATGAACCATTTCAATTCTTGATTTTTTCAAACCAATTAGAATTAAAAATTTTTATTAATTATTTGCAATGAAGAAACTACGAAGCATTTTGATTTTTTTTTCCAAACGAAAAAAGCTTCAACACGTTATTTTAAAATTTTTTTAATAGAGAAAAGAAATAAATCATTTCGATTTTAGATTTTCCAAACGAAAAAACTACAACTATTTTTTATTTTTATTTTTATTAAATGAAAAAAACAATAGAGAAATATTTGGATCTTAATAAATAAGGAAAAAAAATGAACCAGGTATATCATATAATAAACTTAAATAAATAATTATAGTAATGTATAAAACAAAAATAACATTAATAATAACAATAAACATACAAATGAAAATTAATGATTAAAACAAAAGGAATAAAAAAATAAAATGTAATATTTGGATAATTAAATTATAAAAAAGAAAGAAATGATAAATATATATGAAAAGTATTAAAATTTCATAAATGGTCCCTGAAAGTTTGAAAATTACATAAATGGTCATTGAAAGTCAAAAAGACAAAAATGCCCCTGAAACTAACGGCTCAAGTTAACGGCCGTTAGTTTCAGGGACCAAAATGTTACAACTTTTCGATTTTAGGGACTGCTGGTGTAATAAAATTCTTTCAGGGACGAAAACCGTAATTTCATATAAACCACAGGGACCATTTATGTAATTTAGTCTTTCTTTAATAAATATATATAGATATAGATTGTAAAATACAGAATTAATATAATATTTTTCATCATGTTCATATTGTAAAATCCATTATATAACTAATTGATTTAAAAAAGTACATAATGTATTCATGTAACATCCCATATTTTGATATGGTGTTGGAATTTCTTTATTGGATATTTAAGTTATTAATATTGTGTTGGTTCAATAATATCCCGATTAATGGATTATACGTGTTGGGATCGAGTAATATGTGACACCGATTTATTACTTTAGCGGATTAATTATAATTATGATATCACGAGCTTAAATGGATTTAATTGACATTAACATTGAAAATACGATATCGGGTCCAGATTATTGTGTTCAGGGTTACTGATTATAGAAAGTGTATTCTACACATATAGAGAATGGTTCTTCTAAGAACCTAAATATTTGTGGAAACCTAAGAACCATTTGTGCCCATTAGATCAAGAATATCTATTGCTGAAAATTGTCAAATGATATTTTTGTAATTATTTGAAATTTTAATAGTGGAGAATCTTGAAAAGCTTTGCAAATGTATTTTTGGAAGAAAAAAATATATATTTTCTCTTTCTTTCTCATCCTTTTTTTCATTTTCATTTTCATTTTCTTTCATGAGAATTGATTTTTATAGTATAAAACGTTTTTTATAAAAGAGAATATTTTTTTCTATATAGAAAATTATTAACTGCTAAAAACTTAACGTATTCTATATAGAAATATTATGTATCTATATAGAATGTTATATAATTCTATATATTTTTATGTAAATGAACATTACTATTCATAATCTATGTAAACATTACTATTCATAATCTATGTAGAATGTTATGTTTCCTACATATTTCATATGTTTTATATACAAAAAAACTAACCGGTACAACAATAACAATATGTTACATAGAATGATATGTAATATATATAGATACAACGATAACAAATAAACTGGTAAACGTATTCTATGTATATTATCATGTATTCTATGTAGAGTATCGCGTATTCTATGTAGAAATACATTAAAGACACAGTTTTAACAATTTAATTGGCAAACATATCTATGTAGATTATCATGTATTCTATTAATCACAATCTCATTAGTGTATCTCAGATCTGTGATAAACAAAACCCAGTACTTTTTACTGATAAAGAAGCGTTAGTGCTAAAGCCGGGATTTAAGATACCTGAAGAGTGGATTATGATGACAGCTCCAAGGGTGAATGATCTGTACATGATGGACATGTCCATAGCAGATTCATCAATGGGTTCCATTTGTCTACTATCAAAAGCTTCAGAGTCTGAATCTTTATTGTGGCACAGACGTATGACACACTTGCACTTAAGGAAGATGAACTGCATCACGAAAAATGGCATTGTGCATGATGTTCCACTGAAGAGTTTTCATTTTGAAGATAAGGTGTACCGTGCAAAAAGGGAAAACAACATAAGAAGTCACACAAATCGAAGACTCAGAACTCAATCGCTTCCACCTTCGATTTGCTACATATGGATCTCTTCGGTCCAATCAACAAAAGGAGTACAGGTGGTAGTTGGTACCATCTAGTTATTATAGATGATTACTCACGTTTCTCTTGGGTTTTCTTTCTAGGTACAAAGGACGAGACAGCAGGCACGCTGATTGGGTTCTTAGACCAAGTCGAGAACTCATACGGGAAAATGGTAAAACGTATCAGGAGTGATAACGGAATAGAACTTAAAAATGCAGTAATTGGTGTATATGGCCTAAATAAAGACATAGTGCATCAATTTAGTGCACCATTCGAGCCACAACAAAATGGGGGTGGCTAAACGTAAGAACAGGACTTTGATTGAAACAGCAAGGACTATGCTCTCGTATTCAAAGCTTCCTACCATGTTTTGGGGGGAGGCAGTGAATACCGCTTGTCATGTATTAAACAGATTCCTTACTGTTAAATCACTGAAGAAAACCTGTTATGAAGTTCTGAATAAAAGACCACCAAATTTAACTGGCTTTGAACCATTTGGGGTGCCATGTACTTTATTAAAACAAAACATCAACCTAAGTTTGGTGAAATGGCTGACGAAGGATACTTCCTAGGTTATGTCCCAAACTCACCAAACAAGAGGGTTTTTAATAAAACTAATGGTACGGTTGAAATTATGTTTAACATTGATGTAATAAGTTATTCACATGAACCCAAAATGGTGTAGAATGGTTATTTGATTATGACTCAGTGTTTGAAACATGTAACATTCCTTTTAGTGGTGATGCATGAACTGTGGAAAATGACTTCTCATCCTTAAATCTCAACGACGAAGGTAGAGTTTTTCCAAATTCAAGCATTCCATCAACATCTGATAATGTAACGACAAAAGATGGGTCTCCAACAACAACTGATGAATCTTTGTTGCCTACGAATGAAAATCCGACAAACAATTCAGGCTCAGAAGACAGTGATCAAGAGGAGAATGTTCCGTCTGAAGTCATACCCCCATTAGGCGAAACTGGACTTAGGAGATAATCTACAAGTCGATGAAATTAAGACATCGAGAGTAAATAAGGATCATCCGATTGAAGATATCATAGGGAATCTAAATGCCAGTGTGAGAACTAGGAGTAGTGTGAATACTAACACAGGGCTGTTATCGATGACCAACGACTCCGAGGCATTTAACACTTGTTTATACTCGTGTTTCATTTCATAAGTTGAGCCAAAGAATGTGCAAATGGCTCTGAATGACAATTCTTGGGTTGAAGCTATGCAAGACGAACTTTCACAGTTCAGAAAGCTAGAAGTGTGGGATTTAGTGCCTTTGCCTCGAGGAGAAGTTGCTATAGGGACCAAATGGATCTTTAAGTGTAAACAGGACGATCGGGGCATAGTTACTCGTAACAAGGCAAGACTCGTGGTCAAAGGGTTCAACCAGGAAGAAGAGATTGATTATAATGAAGTGTTTGCACCAGTAGTGAGGCTTGAGGCTATTCGATTGTTTCTAGCGTTTGCATCCTGCAAAGGGTTCAAAGTATATCAACTAGACGTCAAGAGTGCCTTCTTGTACGGAAAAGTGAAGGAGTTGGTGTATGTCGAGCAACCTCTAGGGTTTACTGATCCCAAGTATCCTGTTAGAGTATATAGACTGGATAAGGCTATGTATGGATTGCATCAGGCACCTACGGCGTGGTACGAGACACTGTCTACTCATCTCTTAGACAATGAGTTTGAAAAAGGGAGAATAGATAGTACACTATTCGTTAAGAGGAAAGGTGACAATTTCATACTGGTACAAGTGTATGTGGACAACATCATCTTTGGGTCGTCAAATGAACAAATGTGCAAAGATTTCGAGAAGGTTAGGAAGTCGAAGTTTGAGATGAGTGCGATGAGAGAGTTAAACTTCTTTCTCGGTTTACAAGTTGAAAAACGAAAGGATGGTATGTTCATTCATCAGACGAAGTATGTCTATGATATTTTAGAGCGCTTCGGGATGGAAGGAACAAAGCTTACGACACATTTCAGTACTCCTATACAAGTCAATCATAATCTCGGACCGGGTACAGATAGTGATACTAATGTGGATCCAACTCTATATCGGGCCATGATCGGGTCACTCATGTATTTAACTGCATCAAGATCTGATATAATGTTTTTGTTTGTATTTGTGCCAGGTTTCAAGCTAAACCAAAGGAGATGCACATGAAAGCTGTGAAGCGGATTCTCAGATACCTAAAGTCGAAACCGAAGCTAGAACTTTGGTATCATGCTGATGGAGATTTGGAATTGGAAGCTTATATGGATTCAGACTATGGAGGGTGTAGCTTGAACAGAATGTCAACAACGGGTGGTTGTCAGTTCCTTGGAGGGATATTGGTGTCCTGGCAATGCAAGAAACAGACTTCGGTAGCCGTATCAACATGCGAGGCTAAGTATGTAGCTGCTGGTAGTTGGTGTTCACAGGTTCTGTGGATTCAACAACAATTGCGGGATTACGATTTGACTTATACTCATACTCCCATTAGGATAGACAAGCAGCCCAATATTGCCATAACAAATAATCCAGTTAACCATAGTAAGACTAAGCACATAGACATAAGACATCACTTTATTCGTGACTGTGCCGAGAAAAACCTGATTAGATTGGTAAAAGTTCCAACGGAAGACAACACGACGGATCTCTTCACAAAAGCATTTGATAGATCACGCTTTGAGTTGTTAGTCCAACTTAATGGAATGCGTAATCCAGAGTAACCTGACCTCGGTAGATTTTTCTTTCTTTTAAAGTTTTTAAGTTCTTAGGTTAGCTTATTAGTTACTTTACTTAAAAGTGAAAAACAAAAGAAAAAGGAGAGGAAACCATAAAAATTTGAAAAAAATAGAATATTGAAAAATGAGAGAAGTCTTAGAGTCTTAGGTTCAAAGTGATGAAATTTAGCACCATCTAATAAACTCTAAGTGTTAAACTTTCACACATAATGCACTGTAAACTCTAAGTGACATACATATTCTTGTATGATATGTTGGTAGGCATAAAACATGAAGGACTTCCTAAAAGCTAATAAAATAATCAAGGAAATGTCATATGTGTAACTAACTTAGATGTATGATCAAAAGATCTTAATTTCTATGTTAGAGGCATATAGACAATGTCTATGAATGAGGTATGAAAATTAATCTGGGGGATGTATGGCTTCATCAAAATACATCTTAAACAAAGAAAAAGTTTTGTAACATAAAGGAAGTCAAAACAAGTCGCTTTGTTGTACGGGAGTACAGACCAGTCACCGCTGTTTTGACTTAAACTAACAAGATATGTCGCTTTGTTGTACGTGAGTACAGACCTGTCACCGCTGTCTTGCTAACAGAATAGGAACTCTAAGACAAACTAAGACACTCTGTTGTATGTAAATACAGAACTGTGTCCGATGTTTGCATTTTAAAGATAACTTGCAAATACCAAAAAACCATAATTATTGTGTGTCTGCCTTGATCATAGAAGTATGTCTAAGTATGGGACACGTAAGGTAGTTTCTTGACAAATAAAAAGGCCAAGGGAAAATCCAAAGTGTTGAATGTTTAAGTGGACAAACATACCGATAATCGACTTGGTGTGTATGTTACGACAAACAACCAAAGGAATAAAAAATTCCAAAGTGTGAAAGTGCAACACTGAAAGTGTGTTGACAAAGCTATCTGATTGAACCTTCTATGACACTCTCGCAGGAAGATTTAATTAGTGTGTTTTTATCGTTAAACTTCTGCAATTTAGTTTTACTTTATCTTATTTTATTTTGATTTAGTTCATTTTATTTTATTTTATTTTAAATTTAATTTGGTTCATTTTAATTTTATATATGATTTTTTAATAAATTGGATCAAGCTCATTTACTAGGATGCATTTTAAGTTGGAAAAACAAAATTGCGTGATAATCTGTTTGCTTAGTGTGAAGTATTTCATAAAGTTGAAAAAGTTGAAATTTTTTCAAAGATTTTCAAAATTTCCACTTAAGTTCGAACTAGGCCTAAGTTCGAAGTTTCAAATGAACTTAATGATAAGTTAGAACTTATTCAACTAAGTTCGAGACACAGTGAGGATATAAATATGTCAACAATATTCATTTAATTCACATACATTTGAACATATATCCTCACGAACTTATTAGGCGATTTCAAACTTTTTCCGGGCGATCTCGAACTTGTTGACTATTTCACGAATTTTGTTTCTGTGACACAAATTTCCTTCAATACCAACTTGAAATTACTAATAGTTGTTGTCGGTTCATCTTACAAAGAACTAAGTAAGTGTTATTTGGGACTATTAAGGGTTTAAAATCGTGAATTTTAAGTTTATTATAACCGAATACTAGGTGGTTTAAATCACGAAGTTTAGGGTTATAAGACTTGAAATAAAACCTCAATAAACTCGATTAGAACCTATTAGGACTAGATTGATCAGTCATTTAAGTATAAACAGGTTTAAATCATGAGTTTTGATTTTGAAATAGCCGACTTCGAACTTGTTTCTTAAGATCAAGTTCAAACGAACTGTTGGCCATAACGAACTTGTAAATATTTTTGACAAGTTCGACAGGCTTCGAAAGGTCATACAAACTTAATGCTATGTTCGAAGGGTTTGAACTTGCTACTAAGATTGAATGATACCAGTATATACGAACTTACCTAAGTTCGTAGGTACTATTTTTATTCCAAAAATTTAATTTTTTAAAATCTAACTATTTATTGCATGTGCAGGAATGGCTGATCGTGCGTTTCTCAATAAGCACAATATGGTGGTGAGTATTAACCTCCAAGCACCAGAAGCAAGGCCGTATAGGGAGATTGTAGAATTTTTTGATGAGATCGAGGATAGTGTACGCATTGACCCACAATCCGACACTGATACTCCATTGCATACGTAAATTTGGACCTCATTGCTTGTGGATAGTTCAGTTATACCTACGGTTATCCGAGCATTAGTTAATGGACAAAATATTTCATTCTCGGCTGACAATCTTCGAGAAATTCTACAGTTGGGAACAGCCGAACAAGAAAATGGTCCACAGGGCCGTCCCATGGATTTTAGAGACCCTGTACATATGCCTACGATATAGGCCCTTAGTTATGAAAAATTTAAATAGTAGATTACTCATTTTGCAACTGAGTTTTAATATATAATTTAGATGTCGTGAATGACAAATTTTATGTGTTTGTATATTCAATGAGAATTCTAAAATGGTATCTAATATGTTTTAAACGAATTAATAATCAATGAAAAATTAATATTCAAGTACTTCGTTTGATACTTCGATAATTTTTACGATTATGAGGCCCTACAAAATCGGAGGCCCTGTGCGGTCGACCTTCTCGCACGCCCTAAAAGACGGGCCTGATGGTCCAGTTGACTTTCCAGCAGCAATAAGGCAAGCAACATTTCAACGAATGGGATATTCACTAGATTTGGCAAGGCATCCTACGTAAAGAGTGGATTGATTGGGCAATGGCGTTATCTCATGTACGCCATGCTTGTGTGTTTTGCACCAAAAAAGGATGGTTTTGATACGATGATATCCAGATTACAGTCAGGGATGATCTCGTTAGTATACAACAAGTCATTCAACTTTGCAAGTCTTTTCTTTACAGAGTTTGTCAATCAAATAACAGCGCTATCATGAGAAAGATTTCTGTTATATCCACGTTTTGTTATGATGAACATAAGGCACTTCTTTCCAGATTTGACACCACTACCGGAGGTGGTCATGGTTGCAGCAATAGACAAGAGAATCTTTGCCGACTGCCAAAGCCATAACTCTCGCAAGGCGGAAAATGTAAGACCGCCAATGACTCCACTTTTTGGCGCTCTCTTAGACCCAAATTTTGTAGCTCCAGAAGGAGAAGCATGGGTAATGGAGAACCTGCAACAGTAGCCACCAGCTCAACAACTTCTAGTTACTTCTGTTCAACCTGCTCCAATAGAGACAACAACAGCTGGGGCCTCTACTTCGGGACCCTAGGATGATCCAATTCAAGAGACTTTGGAGGAGATTTTTTGCTAAAGGAGGAGCAACTCAGGAATCCATTACTGAGGAGCTAATAAATGACATTTTGCAACCGCTTGCAGCTATGGATGCCATTTTTGATGACATAGAGAATTACCAGCCCGAGGCAGTAGAAGGGGCTGTGGAGTCTACATCTGATACTGATTCAGAGATTGAAAGAGAGACATAAGGAAAGCTGCAAATTCCTCCACCGTGTTCGAGACACATGACACTCGGCTTGTCGTACACCGAAAAAAGGTTCGTAGACCATCTCTCAGTCTTCGCGATGAAGAAAAGAGAGACGAGGATTTTGTTATCGAAGAAGGGGCGTTGGTTGCAAGGCAACAACGAGCGAAGCGCCGACGCCTATCTCAAGCCGCTCCATCATCATCAACTGCCGCTCCATCATCATCAACCGTCGTTCCGTCATCATCCACAGCTACCGCTCCGACTCCATGTTAGTACACCCTGTATGACGATAGCAGTCTAAGTGATCTAACATTTTGGTTTAAGTAATATTCAAAGTATTAAGTCTTAACGAGTGTTGGATATATATGTTTGTATATGTTTGGCAGTTATTGATTGTATGTTTGAACTTGATGTAACGTATTACAAGAGGTTCAAACATAAAGATCAAAGATAAAATCAAACATAAGTTAAAAACATAAGTTTCAATTCTAAGTTAAATAGGTGATAGAGTAAATTCGAATTCTATAAGGATTGGCATTCGAATCTATGACAGATTCGAATGTATTCCTAGGCAGATTCGAATGTATTCCAGTAGGCAGATTCAAGAGTGTCAGTGAGGGCAAACTCGAATGGGCCTTGGGCCTGATTCGAGTTTGGCCCATGGCAGACTCGAATTAGCCTCTATAATTAGGGACAGACTCGAAATATAATCAGACTTTTTGCAGAATTCGAGAGAGATTAAGCAAAAGGCGATTTTGAGTTTATCATCAGTCTTAGTGTTGTTTCGGAGAGAATCAATTCGTAGGTGCGTCCGTAGGAGTTCGTACAGCCTATTGATAGTCTCCGTGTTCCTGGTGAGTGTTGTTACCGTCTACCCGTTAACGAGGATTCCACACTCGTTCACGGTTCCGCGTCTAGATAGATCACGTAGTGGTAGACCTTACAAGTGGTATCAGAGCCTACGGGGTGTTCTTGGTGTTCTTCGTGTTCATCTAGATACATCCTAGGTTTCTTGACGCTTTTGGACGGTTTTTCTCTCATCTTCGTGTTTTTCGTGTTTTTCGAGCTTAGCAAATAGTCATCCGGGAAATACTTCGTATTTTTCACGTTTTTGATCGAAATCAATATTTTTCGTTGTAAAAATATTGATTTAATCTGCAAAACGTTAAGAAATCGAAGTATTAGCCGTTTTTCGAGTTTGCGGCGCTCGAATCTGTTAGGAGAAATTAGGGTTTTACTTAGTCTCGAGTGTAACCAAATCCGCTCCTTTCGAGTTTGATATAGAGTGTTTCGAGTTTAATTCGAGTTTGTGCTAGATTCGATTAGAAGTCTCGAGTTTGCTATGATTCGAGTTTGCTTCGAGTTTAGTCTATAGTCGAATAGGGATTCGAATCTGCTGAGTATTCGAGTTTGCCTTGACCTTCGCGTTTGGAATCTTTCGAATCTGTCATTAGTTTCGAATTTAATTGAATTACAAAACTTAATCGAATTTAATCCCAAATAAATTTAAATTTAATTATATTCGAATCTACCTAGATTCGAAAGAATTAACTCAAATTAGTTTCGAATTAAATTAATTAAGTTCAATTCAATTACTTTCGAAACGATGTGAAATCTTCAAAAGTTTCTAGAAATGGATCACGAGGTCGGAAAGGCTAATACTCCGCCAAAGCTGATGAAACTCGAAGATTATTATTGGTGGAAAGATCGGTTTGCCGATTTTGTGCGTTTCAATGACATGCGCATGTGGGTATGTATTCACGAAGGATACATTCCACCTATTTCCGAAGTTGAAGGCCGTCAGAGAGTCTTATCATATCAGATGATGAAGGAGGATGATAAGAAACTGTATGAAGCCGAGAACAGAGCTTTCTCGATTATTCGAATGGCTTTGCCTCAGGATATACTACACACATTTCAGACTCAAAAGACATCTAAGGAGCTTTGGGAGTCGCTGGAAAAGAGGTGTGAGGGTAATCCGAGGGTACGAAGGAAGCGCATGGAGTTGTTAAAACAATAGTTTGCTATTTTCAAGGCTTTGAAGGATGAACAGCTGGACGATACCATCACCCGGTTTTATCATCTGCTGACAGAGCTTGAAAGTCACGGGATTGAGTATAGTGACACTGAAAAGAACAATAAGCTTCTTGACGCCTTACCAGCCAAATGGGCTATGTATGTGGCGATGATTAAGCTTAATGAAGACAAGTATTATACCCAATCATTGGAGGATATAGTGGGAACGTTGCGAGCTTATCATTTCGAGCTACTAAAGCCCGAAACGGATTACGAACAAGTCCAAAATCCAGCAATGTATTTTGGAAAATCAACAAAACCTTCAGCGACAGCTGATCTGAAGACTGCTACAGCGTTTTTCACCGGAGAAACGTCGTCACCAGCAGAGACTGATGAGACACTGAACAGAGCGTTCTTAGGGTTGGGAAGATCGGAAGAACAGCAACCTCAAGCAACACAGGCATCAACATCTCAGGGCTACTCTAAGATGCCCATGAGCGCTAAATCGGCCGAAGAACATTTGAACTTGCTTGCATCATTTGTGGCCGCATACGGGAACTGCGTTCAGGGGTAAATAAACGATCCTGCTCTCTGGGATGAAGACTATGATCAGGTCGACCCTGACGATCTTGAGGAAATGGATCTCAAATGGCAACTGGCCATGGTAACCCAACGGGTTAAAAGATTCATCAAACGGACTGGGAGGAATTTGACAATGAATAATAAGGGGATTGGCTTTGATAAGTCCAAAGTCAAATGCTACAACTGCCAAGGTCTGGGACACTTCGCCAGAGAATGTCAGAGACCAAAGGTAGATACTTACCAAGGGCAGAATCAGCATCATGGACAGTTTCAGAATCAGTCTCAACAGAGATACCTTCCGAGTTCCTCTGCCGGTCAAGCCAATCTAGCTGGTCTGTTATCAAACGTCACATCAGATAGACAGCTGGATGGTACTTACAACTGGAGCTCACATCCGGAATCTAATGCTAGAGCCTTCATGGCTGAAGTCACCGAAAATGGATGTGAAGGGGAAGAGCAGACCACAAGGGACAGCAGTCCGATGTGGGTGGAGAAGACGAATGATCAGACGCTTCTGGAGTTTGCCGCTCAAATGGCCAACGTGGAATCCGATAACACAAAGGTTAGTCTGAATTACTCTCTTTTTCATGAATTATGCATGTTATGTGTTACTTCTAACGATAGGTTGAATCTAGTCGAGAATCACATAAAAACATAACTGCTCAAAATGAGACTTTAAAAGCTGATAACGCTATCCTGATTGACATTAAGCAAGATCTTAAGGACAAGCTTAAAGCTGATGCACAGGATGTCATAGTTCTAAAAGACAAGCTGAGTGAGCAGTGCGTTAGATTAGAACTGATGTATGAGCATGTAGAAGCCTTGACCAAAGATCTTAAGACAAAAGAAGTAGAGCTAGCTGTAACTAAGGTGAAGGTAGCCGAGGCGATTAGCAAGCTAGAAAAGTTTAGGAATTCAAGTCTGAACCTAGGGAAAGTTTTAGATGCTCAACGCCAATCTAAAAAGCCTGTAGGTCTAGGATTTCTTGAAATTCCTCCACCTTTTAATGCAAACTACGTGCCTCAACCTCAGGAGAAAACTGATAAATCAGTAGACTTAGAGGACATACCTACACCTACATCTGAGCCTATAAAAGAAAATACACCTAAGGTGACTGATACAACCGTCAAGGTTAAGAAAGTCAAATTTGTGTCTTCCTCTAGTGAAACACCTGCAGGAAAACATAAAATTGATTTTAATGACAAGGACGATGAACCAGTCGCAATAGATGTTCAAAAGGACCAAGACACTAGTGAGACACCTAAGTCTAAGGGCACCCACAAGAAGTCCCTTGACAAGATGTCATGTTTTAGATGTCATGAAAAAGGGCATGTTGCTTCTAACTGTCCGCTTAGGAAAACTGAAGTTACACCTAAGACAGGGAAGCCAACACCAGTTAAGCCCTCAACAAGTGTGGCAAGCACTAGTAGTTCTCAGAGTACCGAGAAAACTGTGCAGGCTACACCAAAACAAGTTGTGAAACAAATACCGGTAAAGGTTGGACCAAAGGAAGTGGTTAGGACTAATTCACCGAATCGAGTCGTAAATCAATCTAGGTCTGGACCTCAACAACAATATAGGAGCACAACACCTAGCAGAGCATACACTCCAGTTAGGTCACACACTCCTATTAGACATCACACACCGGTTAGAGCTCAGGGATCACAATCTGAAATGCAATATAATCGGAATTATTCAAGAGCTCCACAACAAATGCCTACTCAAAGGCAGAGAGTGACTTTACATCACTCGGCACCACAACAAACTCCTGTTCAACGACCCAAGTCACCTGAAAGGCGAGATGGGTATTTGAAAGAGTTTATGTATGTGGACGAGAATGGTATAACCAAGTCAGTTATGGCTTGGGTTCCCCGTGATAACTAACCTATTTTCTTTCATGTGCAGGAGATCACCACAGGTCCAAACAACAAATGGTTCGTCGACAGTGGATGCTCCAGGCACATGACAGGGGAAAGAAGTCTCCTTACAGACTTCAAGGGTGGGAATCGGGGATTTGTATCATTCGCCGGAAACAAAGGAGGAAACATCACGGGTACCGGAGTGGTCACTAATGGGACGATCAAGTTGGATCAAGTTTATCATGTTGATAAACTGGTTCACAATCTCATTAGTGTATCTCAAACATGTGACAAGAAGAATTCAGTGTTGTTCACAGACACTGAAGCGTTAGTGCTAAAACCGGGGTTCAAAATTCCTAAAGAGTGGATATTGATGCGGGCACCAATGAAGAATGACTTGTACATGCTTGATATGAACAAGCCGGAGACTTCGATGGGGCCAATCTGTTTGTTATCCAAAGCTTCGGAGACGGAATCAGTGTTGTGGCACAGACGCATGGCTCACTTGCACCTAAGAAAAATGAATTACATAACGAAAAATGGGTTGGTGCAAGGTGTGCCTATGAAGAGTTTTCAGTTCGAGGACATGTGTCTGCCATGCAAGAAGGGCAAACAACATAAGAAGGCACACAAGTCCAAGACTCAGAACTCCATAACCTCTACATTCGATTTGTTGCATATGGATCTCTTCGGACCTATCAACAAAAGGAGTATAGGAGGTAGTTGGTATTGTTTGGTTATCACTGACGATTACTTACGATTTTCTTGGGTTTTCTTTCTAGGTACAAAGGACGAGACAGCTTCCAAGCTCATCGGGTTCTTAGATCAAGTGGAGAATTCCTATGGAACACGGGTTAAAAGGATACGTAGTGATAATGGAACATAATTTAAAAACACTGTAATTGGTGTATATTGCCTATCAAAGGGCATAGTGCATCAATTTAGTGCACCATATGAGCCTCAACAAAATGGGGTGGCCGAACGTAAAAACAGGACATTGATTGAGGCAGCTAGGACTATGCTTTCGGATTCAAAGCTTCCTACCATGTTTTGGGGGGAGGCAGTGAATACCGCATGTCACATTTTAAACCGGGTCCTAACTGTCAAATCTTTGAACAAAACCTGTTATGAAATTTTGAATAAATGGCCACCTAATTTAACTGGCTTCGAACCGTTTGGGGTACCATGCACTTTATTGCGTACAAAACATCAACCGAAGTTTGGTGAAAAGGCTGACGAAGGATACTTCCTAGGTTATGTGCCGAACTCACCAAACAAACGGGTTTTTAACAAAACAAATGGTACAGTGGAAATTGTGTATAACATTGAAGTCACAAGTTATACACATGAACCCCAAACAGGTCCGGAATGGATATTTGACTATGATAAATTATTTGAGTCATTTAACATTCCTTTGGATGTAAATGCAGGTACAATCGAAAAGGACATGGCGACGTTGCATCTGAATGACGAAGGTCATACCTTTCCGAGGACTACATTTCAATCCACATCCGAGCCTACTTCGACTGAAGATAGATCTCCAGAAGTCGCTGATCCAGAAGCACCTACAACTGAGAATCAGACTCAGACAACAAATTCCAACTCTGAGGAAAATGTCCACGAGGAGGAAAATGTGGAATCTGAGGAAGTTCCCCCATTAGGTGAAATAGGATCGAACTTAGGAGAGAATCTAAGAGTTGACGAGATAGAGACCTCTAGGATCAATAAGAACCATCCTATAGAAAGCATCATAGGAAATCCAGATGAGGGTGTGAGGACTAGGAGTAGTTTAAATAACAACACTGTGTTGTTGTCGATGATAAATGACTCCGAGGCATATCGTACCTGTCTTTATTCTTGTTTCATCTCGCAAATAGAGCCTAAAAATGTGCAAATGGCACTAAAGGATAACTCCTGGGTTGAAGCGATGCAGGAAGAACTCTCGCAGTTTAGGAAACTAGAAGTGTGGGAGTTAGTTCCATTACCTCGAGGGGAAATTGCCATAGGAACCAAATGGGTTTTTAAGTGCAAAAGAGACGATCGGGGTATAGTCACTCGCAACAAGGCTAGGTTAGTTGTAAAGGGTTTCAACCAAGAGGAGGGAATCGATTACAAAGAGGTGTTTGCGCCAGTAGCAAGGCTGGAAGCCATTAGGTTGTTTCTAGCTTTTGCCTCCTTCAAGGGCTTTAAGGTATATCAATTAGATGTTAAGAGTGCTTTCCTATACGGGAAAGTGAAGGAGTTGGTGTATGTAGAACAACCGCCCGGATTTACAGATCCAAAATATCCTGATAGAGTATATCGCTTAGATAAGGCTCTATATGGATTGCATCAGGCACCAAGGGCGTGGTATGAGACTCTATCCAACCATTTATTAGAGAACAGGTTTGAAAGGGGTAGGATAGATAGTACTCTGTTTGTTAAGAGGAAGGGAGAACATTTCATCTTGGTACAAGTGTACGTCGATGATATCATTTTTGGATCATCAGACGAACAGATGTGCAAAGATTTCGAGAAGGTGATGAAGTCGAAATTCGAGATGAGTGCAATGGGAGAGTTAAATTTCTTTTTGGGGTTACAAGTTGACCAGAAGAAGGAAGGGATGTTTATCCATCAGACGAAATATGTCTATGACATATTGGAACGCTTCGGGATGGAAGGAACGAAACTGACTGCCCATTTCAGCACGCCGATTCAAGTGAATCACAATCTCGGACCGGGTACTGAAAGTGACACCGATGTGGATCCGACGTTATATCGGGCCATGATTGGATCACTCATGTATTTAACTGCTTCAAGACCTGACATCATGTTTGCTGTGTGTATTTGTGCTAGGTTTCAAGCTAATCCGAAGGAGATGCACATGAAAGCTGTGAAACGGATTCTACGGTACCTCAAGTCGAAACCGAAGCTGGGACTTTGGTATCACGCGGAGGGAGATCTAGAGTTGGAGGCATTCACGGATTCTGACTACGGAGGATGCAGCTTGACGCACAAATCAACAACTGGAGGTTGTCAATTCCTAGGAGGGAGACTGGTATCCTGGCAATGCAAGAAACAGACGTCGGTAGCCGTGTCAACGTGCGAGGCCGAGTATGTTGCTGCTGGTAGTTGCTGCTCACAGGTTCTGTGGATACAACAACAATTGCGGGATTACGGTTTGGCTTACACTTAAACTCCTATTAGGATAGATAATCAGTCTACTATCGCAATAACTAATAATCCAGTTAAACATAGTAAAATAAAGCACATAGACATAAGACACCATTTTATTCGTGATTGTGCTGAAAAGAATTTAATCAAATTGGTAAAAGTGGCAACGGATGATAATAATGCTGATTTATTTACCAAAGCCTTCGGTAAGTCACAGTTTGAATATTTAATTCAACTAAATGGAATGCGCAACCCAGAGTAATTTGACCTTAGTGGTAGTTTATTTCCTTTTATAGTTGTAGTATTTCTTTCTTTTTATAGTAAGTCTGCTAATTTAGGATAGTTTCTATTTTTAGTAAGTTAGTAGGTTATCTTCATTTTTTTATTATTTATTTCTTATGAAAAACAAAAGAAAAAAAGAGAGAAAATCACAAAAATACAAAAAAAAGAGAATATCAGAAAAAGAGTTAAGTCTTAGATGCATATGTTCAAAGTGATGAAAATTAGCACAGTTGCTACAAACTCTAAGTGTTTAGGCTTTCACACATAATGCACCTAAAATTCTAAGTGTTATACTTTATTTTAGGTTGATGTGTTGGTAGGCATAATACATATAGGGAGTCCCAAGGCTAATAAAATATTCAAGGAAAAGTCAAACGTGTCGCTAACTTAGATGTATGACCAATCGGTCTTAATTTTTATGTACAAGACATACAAACTTTGAGTCTAAATGAGGTATGCAAACTTTCTGGGGATGTATAGCAACATCAAATACATCTTAAAATGGAAAGAATAGAAAAATCATACAAAATTGAGAGTCAAAAACATGTAACTCTGTTGTACGTAAGTACAGACCTGTTGCCTCTGTTTTGATTCGGGTTAGCAAGATAAGTCGCTTTGTTGTACGTCGGTACAGACCTGTCACCGCTGTCTTGCTAGCTTTAAAAATAAACCTTAAGTCAAACTAAGACACTTTGTTGTATGAAAATACAGACCTGTGTCCGATGTTTGTCTTTTAAAGAAAGTTTGCAAATACCAACAAGTTAGAATCTTTGTCTGTATGCCTTGATCATAAAAGTATGTCTATGTCTGAGTTACGTAAGATAATTTAATGATAAATAAAAATGCCAAGGGATATTCCGAAATGTAGCATGTTTAAAGGGGTAAATACCAACAATCGGCTAAATGGGTATTTCACGACAAACAATCAAAGGAATCAAAAATTCCTAAGTGTGAATGTTTAAGTACTGAAAGTGAGTATCTGACACCGCTATCTGATTCAACCTTTCTTTGACTATGCTCGTCAAAAATACTTTGTTAAGTGTTTAACATAGGTTGTAAATTTTAATAAGTATAGTTTAAGTCTAACTTAAATTTTTGTTCAAAATTTTAAAATTTTATTTTTACTTATTTTTATTTTTATTTTATTTTTACCTTAGTTTATTTTATTTTATCTTTATTTTAATCTATTTTTATTTTACTTAGGAAAAAGGTCAAAAATAAATTACTGAGGGTGCATTCATAGTTGGATAAAATAAACACTGCGTGAAAAATCTTGTGCTTAGGGTAAAAGATTTGGCATAGTTTATTCCGTTACACAATAAGGGTGAAAAGGTTGAAAAAGTTGATTTTATTTCAAAATTTTCGAAATTTTCTAAGTGTTTGGGGTAATTCGAGTTTAGGTTAAACTCGAAATTGGGTGATCTCGAATCT
Organism: Centrapalus pauciflorus; assembly: GCA_020465985.1. Lineage (NCBI taxonomy): Eukaryota > Viridiplantae > Streptophyta > Magnoliopsida > Asterales > Asteraceae > Centrapalus > Centrapalus pauciflorus. Next base: position 139,308 of record JAANYP010003377.1, on the reverse strand, counting down.
GTCAGTAGATTCGAAATTGGCCATAGACTCGAAGGTAGGTGTTATAAATAGGTTAACAGTAATTGTCATTACTCTATCTGTTTTCGAATCTGTTCCTTCGAATCTATCTGGCGATTTCGAATCTATTTGCTCGAGTTTGCCGATTTCACTAAAAACAACTATTTGTCGAGTTTCCTGCTTGTGTGTTCGATTCTACTATTAGATCTAGGTATAAACAAGTGTTTTGTACGAGATTCAAGTAGTTTTATACACCATTTAAGCCAAAATCACCGATTTTTGAAGGTTTATTGGTCGAAATCGTGTTTTTCAAAATTACAAAATTTGGACCGGTAAAGAGTCAAATTAAAGGCAAATATCTGGGATTAGAACCTAGTAGGACTAATGAATGTGATTTTCTAAGTTCAAAATGGTTAAAATCATGGAGTTTGGTGATGAGTTGGGCCGACAGTTCGAATCTGTTCCTGACCAGTCTCGAGTTTGTCAGTAAACTCGAGAAGGTCATTACATTCGAATGTGTCATCAAACTCGAACAATGTTACTTTGAATCTGTTTTGTTCGAATCTGTCATTTTATTTGAATTATTCAATTTAAATTTAATTAAACTTGTAGAAATTCATATGTGTTGGATTTTGTACTTAAACAAGTTCAAAATAAAACAAATTTGAATTTAATCAAGTTTATTCATTTTTTTTTAATAATTCTAATATTTTATCTATTGTGCAGACATGGCGGATCGAGTGTTTGTGCCTAAGCATAATATGGTCATTCCCCCTGACCATCATATCCCTGAGGCGCAGGGTTTCCGTCAGATGATGGATTTCCTAGTGGAGTCTAGGATTGCATTCGCATTATCCCATAACATCCAAATCGTTATTCCATATGTGCGACAGTTTTATGAACATCTGCAAGTTGACTGTACTGTCACCCCAACAGTTCTAAGGACAAGAATAGCAGGATAGCTGTTAGTATTTTCAGCTGATATGCTGCGTCAGGTTCTGCAGCTGGGAACTCAAGAGGAAGAAAATGGGCCTATAGACTTTCCTTTAAGTATTAGGCAGGCTGCCTTTCTGAGAATGGGTTATAGTTTGGATGTTACCAAGGCATCCTATATGAAAAGTGGACTCATAGGGCAATGGAGATTTCTAGAGCACGTATTCATGGTTTGTTTTGCGGCCAAGAAAGCGGGCTTTGATTATATTGTGTCGAAGATCCAATCGGGGATTATCGCATTGGTGTATAATCGGCGCTTCAGTTTTTCTGAAATGTTTTTCTCAGAGTTTGTGTTCATCAAATCACTGCACCGGAAAGAGAAAGATTGTTGCTGTACCCCCGCTTCGTGATGATGCTCATCAGGCACTTCTTGCCGAATTTGCCGCAGCTAAATGAGATTCAAAGTGTAGCGGTTATCGACAAAAGGATTTTTGCTGATTGTTCTGCGCATAGAGGAAGGTTAGCAGTTCCGGTCGAGCGACCTTTGTTCGGGGCTGTAATAGACAGGAACTTTGTGGCACCAGATAATGCCAATTGGGCAGGTGAAGTAGAAGTTCAGCTTCGACAGCCACAACAACAGCAGCAACAACCGCGTGCTCAGCAACAGAGGAGACGCCAAAGACCTTCTGCGAGTCAAACTCAGGCAAGTAGGCCTTCGACCAGTCAACCTCAAGAGGCACAAGAGGCAGGGCCTTCAAGTGCACAACCAGAATCTGAACAGATAGCGCAAACATTAGAGGAAATCTGGGCATCTGGGCCTCATGCGAATGAAGAGATAACTGCTGAGCTGGTTGATCAATTGCTAGAGCCTCCGGAAGGAGAAGATGATGTTCCTAGGGAAGTGGACAAATATCAACCTGAGCAGACCGGTAATGACCTGTCATCGCCAGCTACTGCGTCGGAAGATATGGAAGAAATAGAGGTTGAAGTTCCAGAGTCTGTCTCTGCAGAACCATCTGTTCAAATAGGTACTTATGGATCGAGGCTAGTGGTGAATGAAGAAGCCTCACGACGACGACCATCTCGGGAGTCTGATAAGTTGCCCCATTAGTGACCAGGCAAAGGGCTAAGCGTCATCGCTTTATGCAGGGAGCTACCTCCGCTTCAGCTGCACAGCCTGAAATTCCTCAGCCTCAGGTCCCTCAAACTACCATTCCACCATCACCACCACATGCTGAACCGTACATCCCATCACCCATCATTCCGACTCCAATACAGTCCATTCCATCCACCTCATCCACCTACGCAGACAATCAAAGGTTTTTGCAGCTAAAAGATAGAGTTGACTTCCAGCAGATCCAAATCCTTGGCCTGACAACGGCTATCGGTGAAATTCAGAAGCATAACGCAAATCTAGATGATGAGAATGCCGACCTGAAAAACATTGTGGACAAAGTACATGAAGAGAACTTGGAGCTGAAAACTTTTGTCGCTGATCAAGCAGCTGAAATAAGATCGATGCGCTCCCTGATTGAGCAATTACTGAAAAATATAAAGGCTCAGGGGGAGACATCCTGCTGTGATCAAGTAGAAGTGCGCAGAGATGATGATGATGATAATGAAGATGACAATGGCAATGATCCCAGCACACAAAGACAGAACGAGCCAGTAGATTTTTCTGCTGCTCAGGATGCTCAGACTCAGGGGGAGCCGAGTCAATCAGGAGCTGGAGTAGGGGAGGCTAGTTCATCAAAGGTCTCAGAAAGTCAAGTGCGTGAGATAATTGACGCGTTGATGGATATTGATGAAGAGCCATTAGATTTGGAATTTGATTTTGAAGATGATGTAGAGGATTAGGAAGAGGGAGAGTTTGTGCCAGAAGAGGTAGCTGATTGGAAATCTGATGAGGAGGTTGTGATAGATGAGGACGATAATGTAAATGAAGTACTCATTCAATCCCAGCCTATCACAGAACTATATGAGCATACTGATCAACATGTAATAGATATTGATGACATCAAAGTGGCTTCGGTAGATGATTCAGAAATGGAAGAGGCTGAAAGAGAGCCGAGCAGAGCTGAATTGCTAAATCTTTGGTTCCGCAAGGAAGAGAAGAATACTGAGCCACAAATAAATAAGACGATGAGGATTCCAGGAGCAGAAAACTTCTCTGGAGGTATTATTAGCTGGTTCTTCGACAGGGAACTGCAGCTTTTTATTCTAAAGAGAAGAGATGGGCTCCAATACCTGAGGCGCAAGCTTAAAGTATTCAATACATTGCCAAAGGTAGAGGTGAAGGAGCTAGCATGGAAAGAGTTGATCAATATCGGAAATGATCCCTATGCTGAAGTGATCGCCAAGATAATCAGACGAGAAGGGAGATCTGGAAGTGTTCTAAGTGATCTAACACTTTGGTTTAAGTAATATTCAAAGTACTGAGTCTTAACGAGTGTTGGATATATATGTTTGTATATGTTTGGCAGTTATTGATTGTATGTTTGATGTAACGTATTACAAGAAGTTCAAACATAAAGATCAAAGATAAAATCAAACATAAGTTAAAAACATAAGTTTCAATTCTAAGTTAAATATGTGATTAAATTCGAATTCTATAAGGATTGGCATTCGAATCTATGACAGATTCGAATGTATTCCTAGGCAGATTCGAATGTATTCCAGTAGGCAGATTCGAGAGTGTCAGTGAGGGCAAACTCGAATGGGCCTTGGGCCTGATTCGAGTTTGGCCCATGGCAGACTCGAATTAGCCTCTATAATTAGGGACAGACTCGAAATATAATCAGACTTTTTGCAGAATTCGAGAGAGATTAAGCAAAAGGCGATTTCGAGTTTATCATCAGTCTTAGTGTTGTTTCGGAGAGAATCAATTCGTAGGTGCGTCCGTAGGAGTTCGTACAGCCTATTGATAGTCTCCGTGTTCCTGGTGAGTGTTGTTACCGCCTACCCGTTAACGAGGATTCCGCACTCGTTCACGGTTCCGCGTCTAGATAGATCCCGTAGTGGTAGACCTTACACTCCATCACCATCCACATCAACAGACAACCAAGGCTTTTCACAATTGAAAGCGAAGGTCGATTTCCAAACAGTCCAAATTCTTCAACTCACCAGGGCAGTCACCGAACTTCAACAACATAATACCTAGTTGGATCAGCAGAATGCCTATCTTCAACAGACTGTGACTGCCCAACAAAATCAGATAGTAACTCTACAAACCCTATTAAAAGATCGTGCAGCTCAAGGGGATAGTTGTAACAGATATGAGTTAAGGGGAGCTAGGAGAGAAGATAAAGGAGGCAACCCTGGAGCACAACAAAAAGACAGTGAGCTAGCAGATCTTTTTCAACAGACTGCTCAGCAAGCTGATCTGCAGGGGGAGCCTGGATCATCACGCTTGGGCAAGGATAAAGGCTAGGCTCCCGAAGCTTCAGAAAGTGTTCAAGATGAAATTATTGGAGCCTTGGCCAGGTTGGATGACGAGGATGTGAGATTTGATTTTGAGGACTATATAGATCAAGAAGGACTTGAAGAAGGTGAGTTTATTCCTGATGATATAGTTGACTGGAAGTCAGATGATGAAGTGATAATGGATGAAGATGATGAAGTAGATGAAGTGGTCATTGAAAAGCAACCTGTCACGGAGCTATACGAGAATGAAAATCAGAAGGTGATACACATTGATATGCTGAGATCAGTAGATTATGATGAACTAGAATCTGATACAACTGACAGGGAGCTGACAAAAGAAGAAAAGAGGAGCTTATGGTTTAACAAAGAAGAGTAAAAGGCTGAATTGGCAGTGAAGAAGAAAATGAAGCTACCCAATCCAGGAAATTTATCTAGAGGGATTCTAAGCTGGCTCTTTGACAAGGAACTGCATCTTTTTGTTCTAAAAAGAAGAGATGGGCTTCAGTACTTGCGAAGAAGTCTTAAAGTTTTTAATTCATTGCCTAAATGTGAAGTTAAAGAGTTGGCATGGAAAGATTTGATCAACCTGGGAGACGACCAATATGCTGAAGTTATAGCAAAGATTATCAGAAAAGAAGGTCGGTCTGGAAGGTTTGAGAGAATTAAGCCAAGGACAGGAAAGCGAGTCATGGATGAATCAAGGATAGATCCATTGACTGGCAGGCCATGGATGAAGATGTTCTATAAACCCGTTAAGTGCTTAAAGAAAGTTCCGTTCAAGACTATGCCACAAGACGTTCTGAAGAACATGAAGTGGTGGTACGTTGACAACGAGACAGCCGAAGCAATGATGGAAGACGAAGACGTGAAAGTTATTTTGAAGGTATATGATCCTCTTCATCTTGTAAACCTTTCTCGGGGTGACATGCTGAAGCTTCATGAGTAGCCTATCTACTTTTATGAAGGTTGGATCTCAGAAGGCAAGAAGCACTAGAAAGTTGTTAAAGTTTGCATTGAACAGGGTCTGTATGCAGATAGCAACTTAAATAAGCCTAGTTATGTAGATTAATGATTATCTAACTAGAAGCTATCGTCAAGGGGGAGTCTGTTGGTACACCTTGTGTGACGATAGCAGTCTAGATATGTAGTAGATATTCAAATGTAATAGATGAGGCTTTATTAATACAAGTCATGTGTGTTTGATTGTATTTGATGTCTACACTTGTATGTTAAGTTCTAGATTGTAAAGATAAGTTCTTAGATGTAAAGATAAGTTCTTGAATGTGAAAATAAGTTCTTAAGGCTAAAGCCACGAACTTAAGTCACATCATACGAACTTAGCTAGCCTAAGTTTGTAGGTTTTGGGCTTGAACTTATAAGTTCGTGGGCTTGGGCCTAAAAGAACTTAGTTGATTTAATTAGAACTTAATCAATTTATTTTCATATCTTTCAGAGATATGATTTTTAAAGCTTGTTTTCGTGCACGTACGAGCTAGAAATGTTTCAGAGAGTTTCTTGGAGCAATACATCGTGTGGGGTCGGTTGTTACATCGGCTAGCATCATGTTCGACTCTGTGTTCCGCGGGTGATCGTTTAGTTAAGCGTCTAACGAGGATTTCGCACTCGTTGGACGATGTCGCGCCTTGATCCTATCCGTAGACGTGGTGACCTTACATTACCCTCTAGTAGAGCAAGTATCGGTGCTTCACTTAAAATCTTCTTCAAAATCTAAAATGTCTCTTGTTGTTCAGCTTCCCACATAAACGGTGCATTTTTCTTTGTCAATGCAGTCAATGGTGCTGCAATCTTTGAGAAATGTTTTATAAACCTCCGATAATACCCCGCCAATCCTAAAAAACTTCTTATCTCTGTAGCAGAACGAGGCGGTTCCCAATTATTTATCGCTTCTACTTTAGTTGGATCCACCGAAATCCCAGCTCCCGAAATCACATGCCCTAAAAATTAAATATGTTGCAGCCGAAACTCGCACTTCGAGAATTTGGCATATAACTTTTCCTTCCGCAATAACTCTAATAGTTCTCTCAAATGGACAGCATGTTCGGCTTCGGATTTGGAGTATACTGAGATATCATCTATAAACACAATTACCGACATGTCCAACATTGGTCTACATACTCTGTTCATAAGGTCCATAAAAACATTCGGGGCATTAGTTAACCTAAAGGGCATAACTAGAAACTCCTAATGCCCATAACGAGTTCTAAAAGTCGTTTTCAGTACGTCCTCCTCTCAAACTTTCAACTGTTGGTATCCCGGCCGCAAATCGATCTTAGAAAAGAAACTAGCCACGTGTAACTGCTCGAACAAATCATCAATTCTCGGCAGTGGATACTTTTTCTTAATAGTCAACTTGTTCTGTGACGTCCTTGTTAATTAATGATATAATTGTAGCAATCACCAGGATCGACTAACAACCCAATGAGTATCATAATAATAGAAATTGAATACTTAAATTAGAATTAAGCACATCCACACTAAAGCAATAGAATACATGTCTACAGTGATAAAAGTCTAACTATTACATCAACATAATTGTTTTAGAAGTAATGAATCCCAGCCCAAAGCTATTACATTCAAGTACCAATAGCTTCTATAGTCTCCGGGATATTGATTTGATATGCTTAAGATGAAGGTCCAGCTACACTCTTGCCTTTGCCTGTAAACAATGTGAGTCAACAGTAAGCTAAATGCTTAGTGAGATAACAGATTATGCATACAACAAATATTTCTTTACAAACAATGCTTAACCATGGGCAGTGTAAGCCCCATGTATGTGAATATCGGCAGTGTAAGCCTCAGTGTATGTGAAAACCATGCAGTGAAAGCATGGGTTGGCAGTTCAATATGCTGATCGGGGATGTGCCGAACCTGATGGGATACGAGTGGGATGATCAGTCCCCGACAGTGGCCTGCTGTCAGCCCCAGTCCAGGTCGCATCAGATTATGAAGTAATGATCATGCAGTGCAAGCATGATGTAAATAGATGCACTTTCAAATGAACGCAAGCTACATGTGTGTTACATGTCAAGTACGAGTGTGCATCATAACAACAAATCATTTCATGAATGCCAAATGAAGTATATGAACAACGTGAACATGCCATTGAATGTATAAACATGAATGCAAAAACAATAAATGTTCGAATGATAATCTGCAACTCACAGTGATTGGTTTTGTGACTTGATCCTGAATCAATGTGTGTTTTGATAACACCACAATGATCTGTAAAGTAGGTGTAATAGTGAATTTGTGTCAGTAATTGCTTAAAAATTGTATTCTGAAAATTAAATGTAATTGGGTTCTGATTTCGGACCACATCCGAATTCGGATGGTCCGAATCACTATGTGTCCGAAATGGGTGTTGGGGTCCGAATTGGGACATGTCCGAAATGTACATGGATCCGAAATGGGTATGGGGATCCGAATTGGGTAAGTATCCGAAATTAGCTAGTGGTCCGAAATTGAGTATGATCCGAAATTGGGATAGCATCCGAAATTGTGGTTGGTCCGTATTAAGTATAGTCCGAAGTTCCTATGGTCCGAAATACAATTGGTCCGAACTCACTATTGATCCGGATTGGGACGGTGTCCGAATTGGGATAGGACCGAAATAGGGCAAGGTCCGAAATCATTGTAAGTCTGAATTGAGTATGGTCCGAATTGAGGTTGAGTCCGAACTAGGGTGATGATCCGAATTCGGATGGATCATCATCCGAATTCATACTTAGCATATTTTTCCAGATTTTCCAGATTTTATGTTTGGGTCATTTTTGCATGTTTCTGAGTCTAATATTGCAAATGTGAACTTATATACACTATAACAACTTATAACATGTCATATTGTACCAAAATAACCCATTTATGTCCATTTTCCTTATGAGTCTCGATGAACACACACACTAAAACACACACTTAATTCCAAAATCATACTTAGACTTTGAATCTGAATCTGAAAATTGGTACACTACATTATCAACACCCGATTTTAACATATCAATAACAAATTCTAACATGCATTAACAATCTGAACCAAAATCGTTTGATTCGGTTCTCACCAAAACCGAACCCAAAATCTCATAAATTCGTAAATAGGAGTGATTCTTACCTCAAATCGTTTGTTGTAATGCTTATAATTCCTTATTTGCTATCTGAATCCAACTTTTGAACACTTGAAATTATTGATTCTTGTGTGTGTTCTTGGATGGAGCCGAGAGGAAGAGAGAGTAGAGAGAGAGAGAAACCGGTAGAGAGAGAGTGTAGTGAGAGAGTGAGAATGAAGAAATGAAGAGTTTCCTTTCTTTTATTCTTTATTTTGACTCATTTGCACAATATACCCCTCAACTTTGTATTTTCTCATTTAACTGATATAATGATCAAAATAACTTAAATTGACATAATATTTCATTAATACAAATAATTGAGTCTTAAAACCGTAAATTACATATAATTAAAATTTGGGATGTTACAGCATGAGCTCCACCACGCCTATACTTCGTCCGCGAAGTCATGCTGCGCTAAACAAACTTGGGTACTTAGTCTTCATGTCTTCTTCCGATTCCCAAGTGTGATTAGCTCCCCGATGATGCTTCCACTTGACCAGCACCATCCTGATCTCTTTGTTCCGTAGCTTTTTGACTTTTGTCTCCAAAATGCACTCCGGTTCATCAACGAACCTTAGCCGTTCGTCAACCTTAATGTCCGAGTGATCAGTCCATGGTTCCCTCTCGGGCACCAGACTCTTTCTTAAGTATCCTACGTGGAAGACCGGATGAACTCCTGATAACTCTTTCGGCAAGTCCAAGTGATAGGACTGATTCCCAACTCTTTCTAGTATTTTGAAGGGTCCTATGAATCGAGGTGATAGCTTTCCTCGCTTTACGAATCTTGTAACTCCCTTCATCGGGGAAACCTTCAAGTAGACCCAATCATCTTTTTGAAATTCTATCGCTTTGTGTCGGCGATCATGATAGTTCTTTTGTCGATCTTGTGCTGTTTTCATGTACTGCCGTATGAGTTGGATCTTTTCATTTGTTTCTTGTAGCAAAGCAGGACCGGCTATTGGAGTTTCTCCTGTTTCCCTCCAACAGGTTGGAGTCCTACATTTTCTTCCGTATAGAGACTCGAACGGTGCCATCTTGATAGTGGAATGGTAACTATTGTTGTAGGAGAATTCAACCAATGGGAGGTGATCGTCCCAGTTACCACCCAAATCCATGACACAGGCTCTGAGCATGTCTTCGAGAGTTAAAATTGTTCTTTCACTTTGACCATCAGATTGGGGTCTATAGGCAGTACTCATTGCGATACGAGTACCAAGACCGTTTTGTAAAGCAGCCCAGAAATTGGAAGTGAATCTACTATCTCGGTCAGAGACAATAGACTTAGGCACACCATGCCTAATGACAATTTCGTTAACGTAGATCTGGGCAAGACGGTCCCGTGAATAGGTTTCCCGAATGGGAATGAAGTGAGCAGATTTTGATAATCGATCAACAATGACCCAAATGGCATCATGTTGACGATGCGTCTTGGGCAGCTTCGTTATAAAGTCCATAGTAATATGATCCCACTTCCATTCCGGGATAGGAAGAGGTTGCATACTACCATAGGGCTGTTGATGTTCTGCTTTGACTAGACGACATGTTCTGCACCTTTCAACATACTGACCGACATCTCTTTTCAATCCTGGCCACCAGAAGTCGGCCTTCAGGTCGTTGTACATTTTTGTGCTGCCAGGATGAATTGAGAATTTAGATTGATGAGCCTCCTCGAGAATTACATCTCTCATGTTCCCGAACTTGGGAACCCACACTCTGCCATACACACCCTTTAGTCCAGTTCCATCATCTTGCATTAATGGCAACTGAATTCTGATATCTTCGTCTTTAACATTCTCTTCTTTTAGGGCCTGTAACTGAGCAGCCCTAACATCATCTATAATAGTTGAGGTCAAAATTGTAGAAGTCAAGGCGTAGCAATATGCCTTGCAGTATGCTTTTCGACTTAGAGCATCGGCCACTACGTTGGCCTTCCCTGGATGATAGAGAATCTCACAGTCGTAATCTTTTATCAGCTCTATTGACCTTCTTTGCCTCATATTCAAGTCCTTCTGACTGAATATATACTTTAAACTCTTGTGATCAGTGTAGAGCTGACACTTGGTTCCGTACAAATAGTGTCTCCATAACTTGAGAGTGAAAGTCACAGCAGTTAGCTCTAGATCATGAGTAGAGTAGTCTTTCTCATGTGGTTTGAGTTGTCTAGAAGCATAAGCTATGACGTTTCCTCTTTGCATTAGTACCGCACCCAAACCCATGCCTGATGCATCTGTGTAGACTACGAAGTCTTCGTTCCCTTCAGGCAGGGCTAACACTGGTGCTTCACTTAGCAGATTCTTCAAGTTGTCAAATGCCATTTGCTGTTCTTCTCCCCAAAAGAAGGTCGCGTTCTTGCGAGTAAGCTTTGTTAGCGGAACGGCGATCTTTAAGAAGTCTTTGATGAATCGGCGGTAGTAACCAGCCAATCCCAGAAAACTCCAAATCTCTGAGGCGTTGCGGGGTGATTCCCAGTTCTGGATAGCTTCGATCTTTGCAGGATCAACAGCAATCCCAGCACCAGATATCACGTGCCCCAAGAATTGGATCTGAATTAATTGTTTAAGAGGTACAAGTTAATAAAATAATTTATGATTGAGTATAAGGATCATGAAATTGTTTCAAACGTTGTGACGTACCTGCCTCAACCAGAATTCACACTTAGAGAATTTGGCATAAAGTCGCTCTTTGCGTAGCAACTCTAGCAATTCTCTCAGATGTGCAGCATGATCCTCTTCGGTCTTTGAATATATGAGAATGTCATCGATGAACACGATGACCGATTTGTCGAGCATTGGCCGGCAGACTCGATTCATGAGATCCATGAAAGCGGCCGGCACATTAGTAAGACCGAACGGCATTACCAGAAACTCGTAGTGTCCGTAACGAGTTCTGAAAGCCGTCTTTGGAATGTCATCAGAATGTACTTTGAGTTGGTGATAACCCGAACGAAGATCAGTCTTCGAGAAGTAGCTTGCGCCTTGTAACTGGTCGAAGAGATCATCAATCCGGGGCAACGGGTATTTGTTTTTGATTGTGACTTTGTTGAGTTCTCGATAGTCGATGCACATTCGCAATGTGCCATCTTTCTTTTTGACAAACAGAACAGGAGCACCCCAAGGAGATGAACTTGGGCGGATAAAACCTTTGTCAAGTAGCTCCTGTAACTGCTTCATCATTTCCTGCATTTCAGCAGGGGCTAGACGGTAAGGAGCCTTTGCTATTGGAGCAGCTCCGGGAATGAGGTCAATGCGGAATTCCACTTGGCGATCAGGTGGCAATCCCGAGATATCTTCTGGAAAGACATCAGGAAATTCGGAAACGACGGAAACGGTAGAAGGAGATTGAACTTCAGCCTTTGCATCGAAAGCGTAGGCTAAGTAAGCTGAACAACCCTTGGCAACGTGCTTTCGGGCTTTTGCAATTGAAATAAGGCATAAGTCGCCTTTGTGTCTATCACCATAAATGCATATGTCTCAGCCCTCGGGAGTGGTAATCTTGATCATTCTTTTCTTGCAAACGATTTGGGCCTCGTTATGAACTAACCAGTCCATGCCTACTATGACATCGAATTCCCCGAACTCCATAGGGATCAGATCTATATTGAATACTACGTCTTCTACCAATAATGTACAATTCCTATATATTTTGTCTGCTTTTACTAACATATTGCTAGCAGTCTCTATGTCAAGTACAAATTGCAGTTTGGAAGTTGGCATGTTAAATTGACGAGCAAATGTAGTGGAGACAAACGAACGATTTGCTCCAGAGTCAAACAGTATACGTGCAGGAATTGAGTTAACATAGAACGTACCAGTGACCACCTCCGGGTCATCCTTTGCTTCTTCAGCTGTGATTTGGAACGCCCTTGTTGGAGCCCTTTGAGATTGATCCCTGCGAGCCGTGGAAGCTACAGAAGATCTTGTTGTTGATTGTGGAGCATTCTGATCTCGTGGGGGTTTCGGGCAGTCCCTTGAGAAATGGCCAAGTCTGTGGTAGTTGTAGCATGCATCATCTTTTCGTGGACAATGCTCCCAGTGATGGCCTTTCTGCCCACAGCAGAAACAATACATGTCCCGAGTCTTGCACTCCCCAGAGTGCGCTTTTCTGCATCGTCTGCAGTCTCTCATTTCTGAACTGGCCGAAAAGGCTCTTCCCTTCTTGGGTGATGATGACTGTTGATGGGATTGAGGAGAGAATCGGGAGGATCCAGACTCCCGCTGCCTTTTGGGCGGCGACGGTTGAGTCGGTGGTGCGGCGGCTGACCCGATTACGTATCCAGATAATAAGTCAATCTGCTCCACATTCCGAGCAGCCTCGAGTAATCCAGCAAACGTTGTATACCGAACCCCACTCATGGTTCGGCGTATCTCATAGTCTAGTCCGGCCTCAAACCGGGCTATCTTCCTCTCTTCTGTGTCTACTTGATGGGGTGCGAACAGACTCAATCGAGTGAACTCAACGGCATATTGTGTAACCGTTTTCGTTCCTTGAGTCAGATTCAGGAACTTTGCCTCGAGACGTCGCTTCTCGTCGGCTGGACAGTACTGTTGAGAAAACACTTCCTTAAACTCGCTCCATGACATGTGTGACACTACCTCCATCGTCAACACATGTGTCATTGCGTCCCACCACATAACAGCGTCCCTTGCAAACATAGCGGTTGCAAAGCGGACCATGTCTTTATCAGCGCAGTCGCTGATCCTGAAAGTTCGTTCCGTGGTGGTGATCCATTCCAGTGCAGTCACAGCATCACCGGTTCCATCAAAAGTAACAGCCCCGTTACTTTTGAAGTCCTTAAACCTACAACCCCTTGATCTGTTAGAAGACCCAGTGTCTTGTCTTTCCTCTTGGTCGTCCTGTTGTTGTTCCTTGTTCTTTCGCTTATCGGCCTTTCGTTTTGCCTCGGCCTCATCTCTGGCCCTTAACTGATCAGCAAATGACTGAGCCTGCTCAGCCATTCGTTTGGATTGTAGCTCATTGTTTTGTTCCATGAGAGCTTGCATCATCTGGAACATTTGCTGAGGAGTCATATCGTCTCCTGACATGTTCTGAAATATAACAACTTATATTTAGAAAATTTATTTGTAAGTCCTAAGTGTACAGTTACCCTTTGTGTTTCCCCGTGTGCATGTCAATCCTATCTTAGTTCAAATCATTACTTAGAAGTTCATTCTAATATCATAACCTAAGTTTGAGTCCAAGTCCTCGCGGACACTTGAAACCTCAAACTAATGCTCTGATACCAAACTGTGACGTCCTTGTTAATTAATGATATAATTGTAGCAATCACCAGGATCGACTAACAACCCAATGAGTATCATAATAATTGAAATTGAATACTTAAATTAGAATTAAGCACATCCACACTAAAGCAATAGAATACATGTCTACAGTGATAAAAGTCTAACTATTACATCAACATAATTGTTTTAGAAGTAATGAATCCCAGCCCAAAGCTATTACATTCAAGTACCAATAGCTTCTATAGTCTCCGGGATATTGATTTGATATGCTTAAGATGAAGGTCCAGCTACACTCTTGCCTTTGCCTGTAAACAATGTGAGTCAACAGTAAGCTAAATGCTTAGTGAGATAACAGATTATGCATACAACAAATATTTCTTTACAAACAATGCTTAACCATGGGCAGTGTAAGCCCCATGTATGTGAATATCGGCAGTGTAAGCCTCAGTGTATGTGAAAACCATGCAGTGAAAGCATGGGTTGGCAGTTCAATATGCTGATCGGGGATGTGCCGAACCTGATGGGATACGAGTGGGATGATCAGTCCCCGACAGTGGCCTGCTGTCAGCCCCAGTCCAGGTCGCATCAGATTATGAAGTAATGATCATGCAGTGCAAGCATGATGTAAATAGATGCACTTTCAAATGAACGCAAGCTACATGTGTGTTACATGTCAAGTACGAGTGTGCATCATAACAACAAATCATTTCATGAATGCCAAATGAAGTATATGAACAACGTGAACATGCCATTGAATGTATAAACATGAATGCAAAAACAATAAATGTTCGAATGATAATCTGCAACTCACAGTGATTGGTTTTGTGACTTGATCCTGAATCAATGTGTGTTTTGATAACACCACAATGATCTGTAAAGTAGGTGTAATAGTGAATTTGTGTCAGTAATTGCTTAAAAATTGTATTCTGAAAATTAAATGTAATTGGGTTCTGATTTCGGACCACATCCGAATTCGGATGGTCCGAATCACTATGTGTCCGAAATGGGTGTTGGGGTCCGAATTGGGACATGTCCGAAATGTACATGGATCCGAAATGGGTATGGGGATCCGAATTGGGTAAGTATCCGAAATTAGCTAGTGGTCCGAAATTGAGTATGATCCGAAATTGGGATAGCATCCGAAATTGTGGTTGGTCCGTATTAAGTATAGTCCGAAGTTCCTATGGTCCGAAATACAATTGGTCCGAACTCACTATTGATCCGGATTGGGACGGTGTCCGAATTGGGATAGGACCGAAATAGGGCAAGGTCCGAAATCATTGTAAGTCTGAATTGAGTATGGTCCGAATTGAGGTTGAGTCCGAACTAGGGTGATGATCCGAATTCGGATGGATCATCATCCGAATTCATACTTAGCATATTTTTCCAGATTTTCCAGATTTTATGTTTGGGTCATTTTTGCATGTTTCTGAGTCTAATATTGCAAATGTGAACTTATATACACTATAACAACTTATAACATGTCATATTGTACCAAAATAACCCATTTATGTCCATTTTTCTTATGAGTCTCGATGAACACACACACTAAAACACACACTTAATTCCAAAATCATACTTAGACTTTGAATCTGAATCTGAAAATTGGTACACTACATTATCAACACCCGATTTTAACATATCAATAACAAATTCTAACATGCATTAACAATCTGAACCAAAATCCTTTGATTCGGTTCTCACCAAAACCGAACCCAAAATCTCATAAATTCGTAAATAGGAGTGATTCTTACCTCAAATCGTTTGTTGTAATGCTTATAATTCCTTATTTGCTATCTGAATCCAACTTTTGAACACTTGAAATTGTTGATTCTTGTGTGTGTTCTTGGATGGAGCCGAGAGGAAGAGAGAGTAGAGAGAGAGAGAAACCGGTAGAGAGAGAGTGTAGTGAGAGAGTGAGAATGAAGAAATGAAGAGTTTCCTTTCTTTTATTCTTTATTTTGACTCATTTGCACAATATACCCCTCAACTTTGTATTTTCTCATTTAACTGATATAATGATCAAAATAACTTAAATTGACATAATATTTCATTAATACAAATAATTGAGTCTTAAAACCGTAAATTACATATAATTAAAATTTGGGATGTTACATGTTCAGCTCACGATAATCGATGCACGATCTCATTGTGTCATCCTTTTTTTTCACAAACAATACCGGGGCTCCCCATGGTGAAGAACTCGGTCGAATGAAGCCCTTATCCAACAACTCTTGAAGTTATTTCATCATCTCTTGCATTTTGGTAGGAGCAAGGCGATATGGAGAATGAACTATCGGGGCAGCTCTAGGGACCAAGTCAATACCGAATTCAACTTGTCTTTCAGGTGGCACACCAAACAAGTCTTCTGGAAGCACATCCGGGAATTCAGAGACAAAAGGAACATCGGCCATAGTTTTCTTTTCAGCCTAGGCATCAATAGCATATGCCAAGTAGGACTCGCAACCCTTAGCAACCAGCTTTCGGGCCTTAGCAATCGTCAACAGACACAGATGCCCGCTTCTCCTATCCCCTTATATACAAATCTCTCGCCCCTCGGGAGTTCTTATCTTTATCATTCTTTTTTTACAGACTATGTGAGCTTCATTTTCGATCAACCAGTCCATTCCGACAATTACATCAAACTCACTAAACTCTATCAGGATTAAGTGAAGATTGAAGACTACATCTTCAATCACTATAGTACAATTACGGTATAAGTGATCTACTTTAACTAAATTATTACTAGTAGTTTCAATGTCAAGTACAACAGATAACTTAGACAGAGGCATTGACAATTGTTGAGCAAAAATAGTAGACACAAACGACCGATTGGCACCAGAATCAAACAGAATGCGTGCAGGCATAGAATTAACAATGAACATACCTGTAACCACTTCCGGGACTTCCTTAGACTCTTCCGCAGTTATTTGAAATGCACGAGCATGTGTCCTTTGTGGCTGGTTGCGACAGTTGACTGAACCACCACTAGATCCCCCAGAAGATCGAGTCGAAGATGGAGCAGCAGTTGGAGCTCCTTTTCTACAATTTCGACTATAATGCCCCCATACACCGTACTTATGGCAGACATCAGCTTTTCGTGGCCACTCATTTTGGAAGTGGCCAAATTCTCCCCAACAAAAGCAAGCGTGTCTATTAATGCACTTGCCGAAGTGTTCCAGTCGACACTTGTTATAGTATTACGGCTCCGTGTTGATAGAGTACACACGAGCCCGATTGGAGGAACCAGAAGGTAGACGGCAGGATTGCTGAGGTGAGTACTGTGACGAACGGGATGAACCAGAGTAGCCTCCCTCACGTTGGCATATCGGCGGTGACAGCTGAGTTGGGTTAGTAGAGGCGGCAACAGACCCAATTGTGTACCCCGACATAATCAGAATCTGCTCGACATTCCTGGAAGCTTCTAGTAAGCCAGCGAATATGGGGTAGCGGAAGTTGCTCATAACCCTTCTAATTTCTAAATCAAAACCAGCCTCAAATTTGGTCACCTTCCTTTCTTCAGTTCAACTTGATGAGGCACAAATAAACTCAATCTCGTAAATTCGACCGCATATTGGGATACAGTCTTCGTTCCTTGCATCAGCATCATAAACTTAGCTTCCAGTCTTTGGTGCTCATCAGCCGGGCAATATTTCTTAGTGAATATCTTAGCGAACTCAGCCCAAGTCATAACATATACTTTCTCCAAAGTCAATTCATTAACCATAGAGTTCCACCACATAACCGCATCTTTGGTGAACATCGCGATGGCAAATCAGACCATGTCCTTCTAAGCACAATCGCTGATTCGGAATGTCCTTTCAGTTGTTGTTATTCATTCCAGTGCGGCAACATCATCTCCCAATCCATTAAATTCCACTTCTCCATTTCCCATGAAATCCTTAAAACGACAACCCTTAGGTTTATTAAGTGACCTAGTGTTGTCATCTTCATTGTCTTGTTACCGTCTTTCTCCTTATTCTTTCTCTTATCCTCCCTTCTCTTTGCTTCGACATCATCTCGAGCCTGAAATTTTTCTTGAATCATCTTCTTTTGCTCAGCCATCATGGCTAGCATCATTTCCCTTGTCTCTTGTGGTGTCATTCCTTCTCCAGACATGTTCTTAAATTTAAAACATATATAACTTGTTTAGTAAATATGTCATTTCTTTAAAGACACCACTCATTGTCCCGTATGAAAGTCAATTTCCTATAATTATTAGATCATAACCTATCTTAGATCAGATCATCGCTTATAATCACTACACGTCATCACCTATGTTTGAGACCAAGACCTCCCGGACACTTGATCTCAAACTACTGCTCTGATACCATTCGATATGACACCCTTGCCACAATAACCACCATTACATCACCCGGGATTAATCACAACACATGATACATTAATGATCTGAATACTTAGTACATTATAGGAAAATTAAACGTACATAGTTAAAAGTTTGATTATTAAGCCAGAAATTCGGGTCCTTTAAACCAAAACTGAAATTCGCTTGAACAGGGACCGACTTGTCGAGTCAAGTTCTGAATTTCGGATCCTCGGCCGGATTTCGATTGCACCCGAGAATTAACCCAAAATAACTTGACCTGAAATTAACCAATCCGAGTTCGGGTCCCATCCAAAGTCGGGTCTCATCCGATTTTCGTTCCAACCCAAATTCGGGTCTCAACACTTAGCAACTTTTCCGATGTTCTTGGTGTTCTTGGCGACTCGCCGAGTCGACCTTCAGAACTGCAGGTCGCAACTTAAGAATTTTATTTAAAAATTGCCAAACACATTTCTAGTCACATGCAATCCATAGAAAGGTTATATTAACATAATTGGAGTGTTTCTACACTGTTTTTCCCATCTATAACACTTTATTTCACTCCGATTTAACCAAAATAATGAGTTTTTTTCTCAAGAACACAAAAACTCATAAAAGTTCAGATTTCTCACCTTTTCATTCGACTTAATGGACGATTTTTGTTTCTATGGCATTTATGATCTTCAATTGACATTTTCCAACTATAATAACACACATACAACAACATTTCATCATATTTAAAATCCAATTTTTCATTTTTAACTCTCAAAATAAAGCCACAAATGTAGAAATTATTTTCTTACCTTAATTCCACTTGATTTTTGATAATTATCAGCTTAAATCCACAAATTTTCTTTATTGCTTTTAACTTACAACAGAAAGTTTGAGAGCATGTGTGTGTGTGTGTTTCGAAATGAAGAGATGAAATGGCAAAAGAAGGACTTCAAAAGTCTTTTATTCAAAACTTTCGGCTATTGACATAAGTGGTCCTTCCACTTATCTGATTTCATTAAATAAAGTTCCGATCTTTATTTTTATCTTCACCAACACTTATATTTCATCATACTTAATTAATAATTTGAAATTCTAAAATTTCTTAATTAGTTAACATAGCAACCAACTTTTCAAATTTTCGAATACATAATTGTCATACATAATCCTACTTGATTATATTAAATACAAAACTTAAACTAAATATCCTCAATTACAATAATTTAAGTCTAAGGATGTTACAGGTAGGGTAAGGTAGGATAGGGTAGGGTAGGGTAGGATAGGGTGGGTGGGTGGGTGAGGTAGGGTATGGGGTAGGGTAGGGTAGGGTGGGGTTGGGGGAGGAGAGGCTTGTATTTTTTTTGGTGTGATAAGTGGTGATAAGAAGCATATCAAAGTTTGGCCTGATAAGACATGAAAAGAGAATTTTGACTCTTATGTCTTCTGCATACAAATGCACTTATCAGTATTTTACTGTTTTTAAATAAAATGTTACATCTTATCAGAGTCTGATAAGTGCTATCAAACACCCCCAAAGTGTTTTTCGAATTTTATACTTTAATCTTTGAATTTCATTTTGTATTTCCCAAATTTTATTAAGTTCTATTCGAGTTTAACTTAGTTATATTCGAATTTTACTTAATTTGATTCGAAATTGATAATGTTTCATTCGAATTTCAAATTTGATGCCAATGTCATTCGAAATCGATCATCGCTCATTTGAATTTGATACAACTTCATTCGAAATTTATCTTACATTATTCGAAATTGATCCAATGTCATTCGAGATTGCTCCAGAGTCATTCGAGATTGATCCTTTATCATTCGACTTTTATCCAATGTCGCTCGAGATTGATACTTCATCATTCGAAATTAATTCTTACATTTCGAGATTCATCATTCTTCATTCGAGAGTCAATTCAATTATTTTCTAAGTGTGGAAATTTAATTTTTTCAAAGAAAAATCACATTTATCAAGTTAAAATTTTAAAATCTGTCTTTCATTAATAATGGTCCTTTAATGGTTGACTTTGGAGTTCCCACAGTAATATTTTCGTATTATTGTCTGGCATCCCGATGCTATAAATAATGTAACACAGATTTTTTAAGTTCTTGACAAATGTTATTTTTCTTTATCTGTAGGAAACATTTGTTTTTTCTTAGATGTGTCTAACATGTTTGCTATATTTACAGGTTACAAATGGCTTCCCATACGCCCACAAATTATTCCGACTCTTCAAATTCCCAATCCTCATCCAATCATACCATTGCCTGTAAACCTGTCAAATCCACCTCCATTGCCAGTCCGAACCGAATCTCCAATTCCAGAAACCCATATGCTCAAACTTAAACATTTTCTTCTCTTATCCGATAACAACCATCGTCTTGACCCTTCTGTCATAAAAGTAAGCCTAGTCATTGTTGAAATTTTGATAGGGCACCCACTGGGATACCTTTTGCAGTATAAACCCATAATTCCTTTAATATATCTGCACCAGTTCTGGCACACGATCAAATTCATTCCAGATGCCGGTAACCATCATTTCAAGGTCACCATTGGCCAATTCAAGGCAAAGATAACATTATCCAGACTTTGGCACAACCTTTTCCTACCGAGAAAAATAGACAGGATTAACTTTCCTGATCTTGCTGATTATGAAGATTTTGTATCAGACGAACAATTGTGCAGAGATATAATCACTTTGGGTTACACAAAACCACTACCGAAGAGTTCCTTATTTAACAGAAATGGTTTGAATGGCGAATGGTATACCATATTCTATATTTTGAATAGGTGTATGACGTCCAAACATACCGGAGTTGATAATGGGAGTATACATGCTATATGGCTATTTCATGGTGTCGCGTTCAACAAACATTATAATTTCACCCAAAGCATTTGGGAAGATTTGAAAGAAGTGGTGATTGCGAAGCACACTAATAAGGTTAGACAATTCGTGCCTCTGCAAAGATTTCTACAAATTCTTATTCGAGATCTTGCGAGGAAATGACAAAATTCCGAAGATGGCACATTCATATAAGTGCCCAGATCATGTGATGTTGAGCCTCTACAGCAACAGGGATGATCCGAATTCCAATATTTTGCCAATCCTAGAATCAATTATGAAATATGTTGATGAGAGAGAGGAGAGTGTAAGGCTATATAGGTTAGATCATGTGAGGAGGTTCAGCAGCAAGGGGTCGCTGAATAGGGACATATTGAGCTGAGGGAGCAGGAGATTGTGAGGGGAGGTGAAGAAGGCGAGGACTATGAACATACTCTATCTGATATTCAAGAAGGAGAGGAATGAGATGATAATGATAACGATAATGATAATGATGAGACCGGGGTCGGGGCTGAAATGTATCAATCTATGAGAATAGGTAATTTTAGTGATCCAGGAGTTAGCAATTTACCCTTTGTCACACAAGAAAGAACGGATGCTGCAGTACAAGGAGTTACTCAGCAAATGAGTTCGCAATTTGAGGTGATGATGAATCAGAGGATGAATAAAGGTTGTTAAAAAAAGAATACTGCTGAGTCTGAAGAAGAAAAATTAGATTCAAATGTTGACCTAAGAAGCTTTTGTGAAGAACAATTTATGCAGATGAATGAGAGAATGTCTGGGTTGGAAGCAACTGTAATTACTGCTCTTTGTGCGTTATCAGAAAGATTTTCGATTCTTGAAGAGACTTAAAAATCACAAGCTTCGGGTTCAAAACGTAAGCATGAGGATCATTGTCAGGATCTAAACTTAACTACCTAAGATTAACTGATTTGAATTGATCAGAGTGTAAACCAATAATCTTGTATTAAAACAAAGTCTAATTAAGAAGTTTGCGGAATAACACTTAATTATTTTGATAAAAGCTTTCAGAATCAATAACAAATAAACACAAGTAATAATCAAAACTGCTTGTATTACTGAATCAGAATGATTACAATCACCTCTAATCTGTTTGATTAGACGAAGAACACAAATTGTTCTTAGGGTTTTACAACCTTAGAGGCTTATGAAAACTTAAACAAAAAGCAAATACAAACTTGAATATGCAAAAACTTCTCTTTCAATAGAAAAACCTATTCTATGTATTTATAATGCTTTCTGATTTGTTTCCTTGAAGGACTCTGACTTCTCTGCTAGTAGATATGCTGAAATCTTCGTGTAGATATCTTTTCCTGAATATCAGCACGTTCTATTTATGAAACCGTTGAGCAGCTTGAATCTCTTAGCAGTTTGAGCAGGGCAGCTTGAGTGAAATTACTCTGGCGGCATGAACTTTTACACTAGCAGCTCGAGATTCTTCAACTAACAGCATGAACTTTGTACTTACATAGAAATTCTACTAACAGTATGAGAAGTCTAACTAACAGTTTGAACTACTTAGAATATTTCCCAACAATCTCCCCCTAACTTAAATTCTTTACACAAGACTTTAAGTTCGATACAAATAGAGAAATAAAATAAGTAAACTGTTATTACAAACCAAGGCTTTCAAAAACTCACAACTGTGCAAGTTTCTGATTGACAGCCTTCAAAAACTCTCTCTTCAAATCTTCTCTATCACAGTATATTCTTACTGACCTCATTTGAAGTAGCATAGCCTTTGGAAGATCAAAGAATTCAAAGTTTAAGAATATGCAGGATCCATTTGCAAACCTGATTCTGTAGGTCTTTGATTTGACAAACAGATCAACTTGTACAACTTTCATCTCCTTGGCATCTTCTATATCCTTCCTTATTGACTCTGGATCAAAAATGCTCTGTAGATCTTTAATAGCTTGCTTTACTTGTGGGAGGGAAGATCTGACTTGAGTGGCAGTCCCAACTTGATACATTCTGGTAAGCTCATCTCTTGTCATCCCTTGAGCCATATGCATTATGCTTTTATACTCTTCCTCAGGACTAGTTTCTCTTCTTACTACAAAATGATATCTTAAGTCAATGTTATCCATTGGCTTAACATACCAGTAAGTAATAAGAGGTTTTGAGAAATCATGCTAGTCAAAGGACTTCTCTATCTCCATTACTTGTTGCAGCTGATACTCAAACAACACCTTTTTGACCTGATCAAGCTTTGCTTGTGAGATTGGCTCTGGTTGAGGAATAGGAGCAACAACTTGAACAGAAGGAGCAGGATTACTGGCAACAGCTTGAACTGAAACTTTTGATCTTTGGACTTCTTGGGAGACTTTGGCTACCTTTCGTTTTTCCATTTCCTTGTCATGAATATCTTGCAGCCTTTCTGTGCTTATGGATTGAGCCATCTGCTTTGGGATACCAGCAGCAAAGGCAAAATTTATCAGGAATCTTCTTTGCTCAGCCTTTGAGTGCCCTGTTGGCATCTTCCTTTTTCTTTCACCTTGCTTGACCACAAACCCTCTTAGGTAGTCTCCTAAGGTTTCATCATCTTGCATTGGGGCATGGGTTTGCTTGTCTAAAGCTTTATCTTGTTCTTCTGCTAACTTTCTGGCAATCTCAGCATCAAAGGCAATCTGGGCTTCTTTGGTAGCAAATTTGTGCTTTGGAGACTCTATAAGAATGCCCTTGCCCTTATCTTTTGTAGCAGAATTTGTAGCTTGGACTGAACTGATGGGAGCTTGAATACCTTCTCTTATAACAACTCCAGTTGCTTTTGAAGAAGCAGCTTGAGTTTCTAGGCTAACAGCTTGAGAAGCTGTTGGGACTGTTAGCCTAGATTCTTGAACTGTTGGAGCTGCTTGGACTGATTCTGTTGGAGCTGCTTGGACTGCTTTAGGGATCTCCTGATTCTCCCCCTTCTTGGAAGCATTGGTTTGGTCAGAAGGACCTACAACCTTTGCCGCTTGGGTTTGAATCATACGCTCTAATTGAATGATCTTATTCCCACAGAGGGTAAACCCTTTATGGAGATAATCCATTCCTTGATTTTGAGCCGCTTCTGCCTGCCTGAGTGCAATTATTTGTTCCCCCTGTGCAGCAATGATGGACTGATGATATTCCAACATTGCTACAACAGGTTGCAGCTTAGGATCCGTTAATAGCATGAGTTGCAGACTAGCCTCAAGATCAGCAAACGAATGTGGTGCTTGTGATCTATCACTGGCATGAATATCAGAAGTAGAAACCTCTGGGCCCCTCTGTTCTTGGTACTGGGGACTTCCAGCTGGTGCTTGCACACCTGCTGTTGCCATGGGTGTGGTCTTAGAGATGTTGGCACTGTCCTGTGCCTCTTGTGCAGAAGCAACAATAGTGCCAGCCACAGAACCCATATGGACTATCTCTGGTGAGATGTCCACCTCCTGAATGAGGTTGGGAGTGTCCTCAATGGGTGCCCTTTGGATATTCTATGCAGAAGTGTCCTCCTGCACAGGGTTATTTGGCTCTTGTCTGAGGGCTGAGGAGGAAGGAGCTCCTGGACCTCTTTTCCTTTTATATAGTAGTAGTGGGGATGAGGGCTTAACGAAAGGAACTGAAGGCATTTGTGTATCATGAGGAGTGGGCTGGGGTCCTGGGGGTGAAGCAGTGGTGTTAGGCTGAGCCTGCTCAGGACCCTCTCCTCTGTTTCTTGGAATGATGTTCATCATTGCAGAAGGCAATGAAACATCTACACTCAAAAAATTGGCACTTGGCTTTAAAAGCCTTTTAATAGAAGATAGTGAGTGCCTATTGGAAACATGTATCCTCTTATGTATATTTAAATTTGTGCAAGTTTTTGCAATTATCTCTGCTAAAAATCTAGGATACATCAAAAATTTCCCATTCTTTAGGGAATGATGCCTTAACATCCCCTGAAAAATCATATTTGAAAAATTGAACTGTTGGCCTGTTGAAAAGCACACCAAGGCAGTGGCAATGTTTGATGAAAATTCAGACCAACCAGTTCTTTTAGGGCTAATACACTGCTGAATAATGTGCACAAGATATTTCCATTTAGGAGAAAAATGTGCTTTAAAAAAAGTAAAAGAATCAGCAGGACCCCTATATCCAATATTATAAAGACCAGTATGTAACTCATTAAGGGACAGGTCTGTTATACCTGAGGCATCTTGAAGATGCAGATGTTGTTGAATGGATTCCTCAAGCACTATGATGGTAGTGCCATCGATATTGGATGTCAGAGAAGAGACTCAATGATGGTTTTTACAGAAGCACGGTTCCAGAACTGCTCAATATGTGAGATGTATATGGTGGGATTGATATTGAGGGCATGATTGATATGGGAACTTCGAAGGAATTCCATTATGTCATGGAACGGTTCAAGATCAGTGTGTTTGAGAGAGTAGGGTAGTGTTATGTTCTTTGACGAACTCCATTGAAGATGAATCGGAGATTTTAGGGTTTCAGTGATGTGCGTGGGAATTGTTTCAGAGAATCAAGAAGGGTTCAAGAAGATATTTTGCAACTGGTAGTTACAATAGAACGAAACTGGAACCTTTAAAGGTTTTGAAAATATCTAAACCCGCGCACACACTTATGGAAATGACCATATTACCCTGCACACTTTGACAGATCAAGTGAAACAACTAACAGTCCGAGAAAATGAACTAGCAGCTTGAGAAAATACTCAAGCTGTTAGTTGAAAATTAGGCAACTGATAATGAAACAGTGACTCCCCCTTAATCAAGCATATGTACACAGAAAAGCAAATTAATCCATGTTAACCATACCAATATGTGATACTAGGAAGGTGAATCTTCCTACATCAAATGGTTTTGTAAATAGATCAGCTAACTGATCATCAGTGTGAATTTTGGTAACTTGGATTAATTTCTTCTCATTGCAATCCCTTATAAAATGAAATCTAATTTCTATATGCTTGGTTTTGGGAAATTTCACTGGATTTTGTACAATGCTAATTGCACTTGAATTGTCAATATAAATGGGAGTGGTTAGGAAATTCATACCATAGTCTCTCAGTTGATTTTGAATCCACATCACTTGGGAGCAGCAGCTTGCAGCTGCTACATATTCTGCTTCAGTAGATGATGTGGAGACAGTTGTTTGCTTTTTGCACTGCCAAGAGACCAATCTTGTTCCCAAGTATTGACATCCACCAGTTGTAGATTTTCTGTCAATATTGCATCCTCCATAATCACTGTCAGAATAAACTGTTAGTTCAAGAGGAGAGTCTTTAGGATACCAGAGGCCTAAATGTGGTTGGCCTTTGAGATATCTAAAGATTCTCTTAACAGAAACCAAATGAGAATCCTTTGGAGAGCATTGAAACCTAGCACACACACAGACAGCAAACATAATATCAGGTCTAGAAGATGTTAGATACATAAGAGATCCTATAAGAGATCTGTATAAATGAATGTCCACATCTATGTCATCTTTGTCTGTATGGAGCTGCTTGTGAGGATCCATTGGAGTACTTGCAACTTTGGTGTCTTGATACCCAAATTTTTCCAGTATGTCTTTAACATACTTTGATTGACTTATGAAGAGACCAGTGGGCTTCTGCTTGACTTGCAATCCTAGAAAGAAAGTGAGTTCTCCCATTGAACTCATTTGAAACTTTTTGTGCATTAATGCCTCAAACTCTTTGCACAGAGAATCATTTGTTGAGCCAAAGATGATGTCATCAACATAGATTTGTAAAAGCAGAATCTCAGCTTTGATGGACTTTGTGAAAAGTGTTTTGTCCAGAGTGCCTCTCTTGAACCCATTCTGTAGAAGGTATGATGACAGAGTGTCATACCATGCTCTGGGGGCTTGATGGAGTCCATAGAGAGCCTTGTCTATCTTGTAGACTCTGTCTGGATACTTGTAGTCCTCAAAACCAGGATGCTGACACACATAGACCTCCTCTTCAATTGTGCCATATAGAAAAGCAGACTTCACATCCATTTGATACACTTTAAAACCTTTGAAGCTTGCATAGGCCAAAAACAGTCTGATGGTTTCAATTCTTGCCACTGGAGCAAATACATCATCATAATCTATGCCTTCCTCTTGAGTGTACCCTTGTGCTACTAGTCTTGCTTTGTTCTTGATGACTATCCCTCTCTCATCCTTTTTGTTTCTGAACACCCATCTTGTACCAATGGCTCTCTTTCCTTTAGGAAGATCAACAAGTGTCCATACATTCTGAATCTTGAATTGTAGCAGCTCTTCCTGCATTGCCTCAATCCAGGATGAATCTTTCAATGCTTCTGATGCCTTTTTAGGTTCTAGCTGAGACATGAAATATGCATGTTCAAAAGCAGCTAGACTGAATTCAGGAACTGCTTGTTCAGCAGCAGCAGTTTCATTGTGAACCATTTTCCTTGTTTGTACAGGTGTACGTGGATCACCCATTATTTGATTGAGAGGATGATACTTGTGAACCCTGAGTGTAGGCTCTCTTTCTGTCTGAAAAGAAGATCCAAGGTTTGTATCATCTCCATCAGGATCAGTGTATGGTTCAGCTTCTGGAATAGCTTGACTTGAATCTGGGACTGTTTCCCTTTGTGTTGGAGCTATTCTCTCAGGACTTGGGAACTGCACTTCAGTGTCTGGATTTGAATCATGTTGAGCATTCAGAAACCCTGGAGGGTCACAAGACAGAAGTGGTATAATTTTATACTCATCCCAACTGTTTGAATCTGCAGCAGTTTGAAACTTTGTGCCAACAGATTGATCATTTGTGCTACCAGCATGAGAATTTGTGTTGACAGCTTCAATCCTGTTTGCATCATCTTCTGCAGTATACTCAACAAAGCTCAGAGAATTTGTTAGTGAATCTAAATCAAACAACCAATCAGGACCAATGCCTTTGATATTTGCAGTATTTTCATTAAATTCAACATTGGCACTTTCTTCAATGATTTTAGACACACTGTTATATACTCTATAGGCTTTGCTTTGATATGAGTATCCTACAAAGAAACCTTCTTCAGCCTTACTTTCAAACTTCCCTAAGTGAGTCTTAGTGTGAAGAATGGTGCATGGACATCCAAATGATTTAAAAAAAAGGCTATTAAGGGTATTCTATTATGGAATAACTCATATGGAGTTTTCCCTTGTGATTGAACAATCTGAACCCTATTTAGAACATAACAGGCTGTGTTGACTGCTTCTGCCCAAAAGGTCATTGGCAGTTTTGAATCAGCTAGCATGGTTCTAGCAGCCTCAATCAATGTTCTGTTCTTTCTCTCAGCTACACCATTTTGCTGTGGTGTTCTTGGTGCACTATATTGCCTAGCAATACCTTTGGACTCACAAAATCTGTTTAGAATGTGATTTTTAAACTCAGTTCCATTGTCTGATCTTATCACCTTAACTTTTGAGTTGGATTGGTTTTCTATCTTAAGAATAAATGACTTAACTAGCTCAGCAGTTTCATCTTTAGACCTAAGAAAGTAAACCCAAGTAAATCTGGTGAAATCATCAACAATAACTAAACAGTAGGCCCTTTTATTCAAACTCAAAACAGATGTTGGACCAAATAGATCCATATGAATCAGCTGAAGAGCAGATGAGATTGAATTTACTTCTTTGGCCTTATGAGAAGTTTTGTGTTGCTTGCCTTTAAGACATGCTACACAATGATCATCACATATGAACTCCTTTTGTGGTAAACCTCTTACCAGATTCTTTTTGACTAACACATTCATGGACTTGAAGTTCATGTGACACATCCTTCTATGCCAAAGAGCAGACTCATTGGATGATGCTTTGGATATCAAACAGCTTAAGGTACTTGATTTGGATAAAAGTTCTGTGTCTAAACAGTATACATTGTCCTTTCTTGGTGTTCTTAGTAAAACAAGATTTTCAGGAATTTTAAAATCTTTTGAAAGGACAATGCACTCAGAATCTGTAAACAAAACAATGTTTTGTTTGTCACAGATTTGAGAGACACTCAATAAATTATACTTAAGCTGTTCAACATACAAAACATCATTGAAAATCATGTTGTCTGCATTAACAGTACCTTTACCTGTAACCTTACCTCCTTTGGAGTTGCCTCCAAATGCAACAAATCCTCCATCAAAGCCTTTGAAATTTGACAAGCACTCAGAATTGCCTGTCATGTGCCTAGAGCATCCACTGTCCAAATGCCATCTTTTTTTATGTGGTGACCTGTGGTTGCCCTGCACAAATAAAAGCTTAGTTAGTAGTGGAGTAAACCCAAACCAAGTTGGTTTTGGGTTGTCCTTGTGCATTAACATAACTAAATATTGTCTTGGATTTCTTATACTTAGTAAGATCCACTGATGGAGTTTGTGGAGAGTACTTAGTTAGTACATGAGGTACCCAGGTATTTTGTCCATCCTTTTCAGTAACAGTCTCAGATGATCCATTACCAGTCCCAATTTTGAGCCTACCAGTCTGAATTGAGTCTGTAGTGCTAACAGCTTGAGAATTTGCATTAGCAGTCTGAACTTTAGACTTGGCAGTTTCAACATTTTTATCAACAGGTTCACCTGAGTTTGTACCTTTGACACACCATATTTGTTTAAAATTTACTTTTGGTTTAGCTAAAACTTGTTTTTGGTGTGTGGACTGTTTTTTATTAACTTTTGTGAACCTGTGATCTACTGTTTTCTTTGGAACTGATGCAGTAGGAGATTTGGCCTTTGGATTCTTTGAATTTTGAGAGTTTTTCTTTGGATGTTTCACAGTCTGTTTTGCAACAGATGGTTTATAAAAACAATCTCTGGCCAAATGATTCTTTCTGCCACAATATAAAAACATTTTTTGACTGTTTGAATTGAAGAACCAGTTTTATTTGACAATTTCTGGTTCTTGTTCCTCTGATTTCTCCTTACCTGCTGTTGTTTGGGAAACTTTTGGACACCATGCTTTTGGCATGTGCAGACTGGAACATTTTTACCCTTTCTATTATTCTTTGAAGAAGATGCAGTGTTACAGTTAGAAGGTACAGAAACCTGTGGAGCAGCATTGCACACACTCATCTTCTCCTTTCCTTTCTTACTGGGGGCTTGGATTTCTATAGGTGCACTAATTGTTTTGTGTTCTTTCTCAACTTTTTTGCACTCACAGTCTCTATTTTGAATCTGATCTTCTTTAGATTTAGGACTGTTATCAAGGATAGGATCTACAGTAGTCATAGACTCATCTAATGGTTCATTAACAAGCCTATCAGCAACCTCACTCATTGGATGAATGTATTTGTTGTTGTATGGAGGTGGAGTAGCTCTGTAGCCTATACCTTATTTGGGATTAACCTGAGATTTTACCCTATCTTTAAATTGGACTTCCATTAGGTGTTCCAGCTTTTGATTAGCCAATTTGAAGTTACCTAGATCTATATTGACGGATTCTAGTTTCTTATTAGCCTCTAACACCTTTTGTTCAGTCTCTTCTACCTTTTTATTTAGGGATTCTATTTTCTTATTTAGCTCCTTTTTCTCCCACTCATGATATGTTCTATCATGTCCCATTTGAATCTCATTATCCTTATAGTCATTGATCTGTTTTTCAAGATCTTCTATGGCTTGCATGTATTCATATCTCCTCTCTTCCATCTTAGCTAGAGTTTTGCACATGCTCTCATTATGATCTCTGTACTTTTTAACCATATTTTTGCATGTTTGAGAGCAGAGTTTAGAATTTACCTCAGATGGTAGTTCAGTGGAGGAGACATTTGATGTTTCTGCCATTAGAGCTTGATTTTGAAACTCTTCCTCTGTCTGATCACTCCAGTCAAACACATTGTCTTCTTGAGAGACAAGGGCTTGTGATGATGAAGCCTGATTAGTCTGTTGAGGCCTTGATGATTGTTGACTTTGAGATCTGCATTCTCTGGCAAAGTGGCCAAGTTTGTGACATTTATAACACTCAACTTTTGACTTATCAAAAGCTGGTTTGCCTTCTGTTCTGGCTTGAAAGTTGGTCCTGCCAGTTCTTTTAAGAAACCTTTTGGCCCTCATGGTCAGCATTGCATGTTGCCACTTCAGATCCATCTCTTCAAGGTCATCTGGATGAATCTGTTCTAGATCTTCAGCATTTAGAGCAAACAGTCCATCATTGGCAACAAAAGCCTCATAGTGAGCTTCAGTAGAGTTGCCATCACCACCTGAAAAGGAATCACTGCAATTAGATTTTTCTGATGACATAAGTGCAGTATTGTGATTATAAGAAAGAGATTTCTTTTTAGTATCAATCTCAGTCTCAAACACTCTCAGGCTATTGTACAAATCATCCAGTTCTATTTCATCAAGAGTGTCTTTTGTTCTCCATTGAGCAGCATAAACTGTCAATTCTTCTCCAAGAGATCTGAGAAACTTTCTGTTGACCTCATCTTGATCCAGGCTGACTTTTGCACTTTCCAGTTCACTTATCACTTTGTTGAACCTGTCAAAGATTTGAGTAAGGTTTTCATTCTTGCCACCAGAAAAGTTTTCATACTGCTGTTTCAAAAGATCCTTTTGATTTCTCTTGGTACTGGCATTACCAGCAAATCTTTTCTCTAAAGCATTTTAAAGAGAATGAGCAGTATAAAACTTTTTGAACTGATGTTGATAAGCATTTGGAATGGCTATTTGTAAAAGTGTAAGAGCTTTCACTTCATTCATTCTAGCCTTTCTTTCAAGTTCAGTTTTTGGAGGAGTTTTGACTGGTTTTCCCTCATCATCAAGTTCTGGATCAACTACAGGAGGAAATTCAACAGCTTCCCATATGGCATAATCAATGAATTAAATATGCTGTTGAATCCTGAGTTTCCACATCTCAAACTCAGTGGGCTTGAGCATAGGCACTTTGAGTCCTTGCCCAGATCCACTGCTGCTATTATCAAATTCCATTGCAAAAGATTAAAAATTTAAAAGAAAGCTTTCGACTTTGAAAAACAAAGAACGACCAGTGGCTCTGATACCACTTGTCAGGATCTAAACTTAACTACCTAAGATTAACTGATTTGAATTGATCAGAGTGTAAACCAATAATCTTGTATTAAAACAAAGTCTAATTAAGAAGTTTGCGGGATAACACTTAATTATTTTGATAAAAGCTTTCAGAATCAATAATAAATAAACACAAGTAATAATCAAAACTGCTTGTATTACTGAATCAGAACGATTACAATCACCTCTAATCTGTTTGATTAGACGAAGAACACGAATTGTTCTTAGGGTTTTACAACCTTAGAGGCTTATGAAAACTTAAACAAAAAGCAAATACAAACTTGAATATGCAAAAACTTCTCTTTCAATAGAAAAACCTATTCTATGTATTTATAATGCTTTCTGATTTGTTTCCTTGAAGGACTCTGACTTCTCTGATAGTAGATATGCTGAAATCTTCGTGTAGATATCTTTTCCTGAATATCAACACTTTCTGTTTATGAAACCGTTGAGCAGCTTGAATCTCTTAGCAGTTTGAGCAGGGCAGCTTGAGTGAAATTACTCTAGCATCATGAACTTTTACACTAGCAGCTCGAGATTCTTCAACTAACAGCATGAACTTTGTACTTACATAGAAATTCTACTAACAGTATGAGAAGTCTAACTAACAGTTTGAACTACTTAGAATATTTCCCAACAATCATGACTCCAATGATGCTCCTTATGAGGGGGAGAAGAGGAGGAAGCTTGATGAATCAAACAAATAGTTGGTTCTTTATAAAGGTAAAGATACTGAAGCTGGCGTATCAGAAGCTGGTGGTGCCAAATCGGACGATCCAGTTGCTTCCCAATGTGGTTTGAAATTGATTCTTTATGAAGATGTTCCAAATCCGTTGTGTATGCAATCTCGTTATGAAATCATTTTTGAAGAATATGGGGAATCAGATAAGGAAGATGATATATTGATAATTGAGTGAGCTGAAGAAGAGAAAAATATTTTTGAATTTGAATTGAAATATTTTGAGTTTACTGAAACTTCGATGAGGGCAGAGAGACTGGTGGATGAAGAGGAGTTAGTCGAAAAAATCATAAAAGACGACGTACTAGATTCTAAACAGACACCATCGGTTTCAAAGCCTGCGGTAAAGGAGTATGATGATACATTGATTCCACTATTTGGTCTCCAATACAATCCTGAGAATAAAAAGCTGATGAAGACTATGACTCAGTTTGATGTGGTTAATAAGAAGTTTATCACTGTGAAAGTGAAAGAAGGTGAGAATGTTCTAACGGTTGTTATCAGAGTACCCGAATCAGTCGAACATGTTTCTGAAGATGAGCTCATGGATAAATTCTTAAATGAATTCATTTTGGCAAATGAATTAGAAAGACAACAAGACGTAAGAATAGTTGTTCAAGGAAAGATACAAAGATAAATTGATGATATGCTGAATCTGCTTGATAAAGAAGAGCTGAATAAAAATGATGAACAAGGAAAAAAAGCTGAGACTGTCTGCACAAGAGAATGTTGAGTTTATCAAGAAAAGAAATCGCCTACAATTTTTGGAAGATCAGTTAGAGAGAAAGATCTTTTGCAAAAAAAAAAGCACCTCTAACGTTTTTGAAATTTTTTCAGAGTAATTGAGCTGAACATCCTACACCTGGTGAATTACGCAAGTTTTTTGCAAAATAAATCACAACCTATTAAAGAAGTTAGAGTTTGCTAGAGGATAGTAGACCTGAAAAGAATTGACAAATATAGATTTGTCAACATTTTTTATCCGGTTTTCACCGTTCTGCGCACTGATCAAGAAATATACCAGTTTAGCGAGGCAGACTTCTTTCACGTCTACATTGAAGATATCGAGGATCTGTTCGATGAACTCTGTAGAAATAAACAAGAAGAGAACTGTTGATTCGCGCTGAAAGCTATTTTCCACTTCTTGCACATCAAAATGGTTGTAATGTCTATTCAAGACTTACAGATCGGAGTGGAAAGAGGAATGAGAAGGATTAATGTGACGACACCTAATCGAAATCTGAAGGATATTGAAAAATACAAATAATTTCAAGTCGTGTTGGATAAACATTTTTGTGTTATATATAAGAACAAAGATCATGTCAAAAAGTCTATTAGGATGATAGAGCTATATAAGTATTCGGATGGGACACTCAAAATGATATTGATGTCATTAAGAGGAGTTTTAGAAGAAGACAAGTTGAAGCAACCCAAAGATTGTTAGTGCACCCTGTGTGATGATAGCAGTCTAAGTATAGATAGTCTTTTGTAATAGTTCAGGCTTTGTAATTACAAGCTAATATATATGTTTGATCTTGGTTATATATGTTTGATCTTGTTTGTGTTTGATGTTTACTTAAGTTCAAAGATAAGTTCAAACATAAGTTCAAAGACAAGTTCAAGAATAAGTTCAAAGGCTAGGGTTTGAACTTAGTAAAGCTAAGTTCGAACATATAATGGACAAGTTCGTGGGCTTGGGCCTAAACGAACTTGTCTGAGCTAAGTTCGAATTTAACCTCTATAATTAAGAGTTAATCTGTTTTCATTAGTGACTTTTGCAGATATTATCCTTCAGAGCTTGTAAAGTGCACGTACGAACTTAGGTGACTTCAGAGAGTCGTTTCTGAGAAATACACGTGTCGGGTCGTTCGTCGCAACGTCTATCATTGTGTTCGTCTCCGGGTTTCATGTGTGTGATCGATCCGTTAAACCCCTAACGAGGATTCCACACTCGTTGGAAGGTGTCGCGTCAAGATCAGATCCGTAGGTAGGTGAAGTTACAAGTGGTATCAGAGCCATAAAGAGTGTTCATCGTGTTCTTCGTGTTCATACAAACATTCTTGGTTTCTTGACGTTCTTACTGGAAAAATCACGTTTGCATAGTTTTTCTGAGTTCTACACGCAACGTAACGGGGAAAAATTCACATTAGTTCAAGTTTTTCAGTCGAAATTAGTGTTTTTAGTCATAAAAACACTGATTTAATCTGAAATCTTAAAAAATCGAATTTCTGGCCATTTCTCAAACTTGCGGCGCTCGAAATTAAGGGGGTATTAGGGTTCACTCGAACTTGTCAGAATACGCTCCTCACGAAGTTGTTTTAGGGCTTCATTCAAATTTAACTGGAAATTTGAAGTTGTCAGTATTCGAACTTGTAAGATTCGAACTTGTCAGAAAATTAGGGTTTCTTCGAACTTATCTGAGGTTCGAACTTGTAAGAAATTTAGGGTTTCTTCGAACTTGTCAAAGGTTCCAATTTGTAAGAATTTCTAGGGTTTTCTCGAACTCACACTCATTCGAGCTTGTTGAGTTCGAACTTAAGTTAATTCGAATTTAATTTTCAAACGAATTTAAATTTAAATTATTCGAACTTGCATAAGTTTGAAGGGTTTATTTTTATTAATTTTTGAATTAAATTGTTTAAGTTAGAAAACAAAAAGTTTAGAAAGAATGTCGAGTTTGCAAAAATTCATAGAAATGAACCACGAGGTCGGCAAAACAAATTCTCCGCCAAAGCTAATGAAACTGGAGGACTATTATTGGTCGAAGGATAGGTTTGCTGATTTTGCTTGATTCTGAATTGATGAGGGATATATTCCTACTACGCAAGAGTTAGAGGGCCGACAAAGAGTCTTAACTTATCAGAACATGAAAGATGATGACAAGAAACTTTATGAGGCCGAGAACCGAGCATTCTCAAATATCAGGATGGCGTTACCTCAAGAAATCCTACACACTTTAAGAAATCATAGGACTTCTAAAAACCTATGGTATGCTCTAGAGAAGAGGTGTGAGGGAAATCCAAGGGTTCGCAAGGGTAGAACTGAGATGCTGAAACAGCAATTTGCTATTTTCAAGGCGTTAAAGAATGAGACGTTAGATGAAACAATCACTAGATTCTATCATCTGTTAACTGAGCTTGACAATCACAATGTCGACTATCAAGTGGCTGAGAAGATAGAAAAACTTCTAGATGCTTTACCGGCGAAGTGGGAGATGTACACAGCGTTAATAAAGCATGATGAAGAGAAGTTTGAGACTCTCACTCTTGAAGGAGTAATTGGAACGCTAAGGGCATATAACTTCAAGTTACAGAAGAAAGAACGGGAGTTTCAATAGGTTCAAGATCCAGAAATGTATTTTGGAAAGTCAAAACCGTCAATTACTGGTGAACTGAAGTCGGGGGCCACATCATTCTTCTCGGGAGAAGAATCCATTCCAGTTGAGACAGAGGAGTCTAGCAGCAAGGCATTCTTAGGGTTTTCCAAACCAGAAGAAAAACCAACTCATTCAGCATCTACGTCTCAAGGATACACAAAGATGCCAATAAGCACAAAATCGGCCGAAGATCATCTGAATCTTTTAGCTACATTTGTCGCAGTGTACAACAATTGCGTTCAAGGGAAGATAAACGATCCTGCGTTATGGGAAGAAGACTACAATCAGGTAGATCCTGATGACTTGGAAGAAATGGATCTACAGTGGCAACTGGCCATGGTGACTCAAAGGGTCAAGAGGTCCGTGAAGAGGACTGGAAGAAATTTGAACGTAGGCAACAACAAGGTTGGTTTTGACAAATCAAAGGTTAAGTGTTACAACTGCCAAGGATTGGGGCACTTTGCAAGAGACTGTTAAAGACCAAAAGTAGAGAACTATAAGAATCAGAACCAATGGAGATATCAATCTGGTGGTTCTAGGAATCAAGCAGCCATCGCTGGTCTGTTAACCAATGTATTATCTAACAGACAGCTTGATGGAACGTATGATTGGAGTACTCATCTGGAGTCGAATGCTAGAGCCTTTATGGCAGAAGTAACTGAGACTGGGGATGACAGAGCTAAAGAAGTTGCAGAGGACGCCAAGCAGAAAGATACAAGTCCTTTGTTGTTGGAGAAGTCAGAGGAGCAGTCCATTCTAGAGTTTGCTGTTAAAATGGCTAACGTGGAATTGGACCACAAAAAGGTAACTCTAAACTTTTCTACATTCGACAACTTATGTGTTTTATGTGCTACTTTAAAAAATAGGTTAACCTTAGTACTAGAAACACATAACAACTTAACTGTCAGATCCAATCGTTAAAATCAGATAACAATAAGAAGATCTAAGGAATAAGCTGAAAGTAGATGCTCAGGATGTCATAGTTCTAAAAGACAAATTAAGTGAACAATGTGTTAGGATAGAACTAATATGAGAATGTTGAAGCTTTAGCCAAAGAACTTACCATTAAGGATGTAGAACTAGCATTGCTGAGGTAAATAGTAAGCTTGAAAAGTTTAGGAACTTGTCTCTAAATCTAGGAAAGATCTTAGAAGCTCAATGGCAGTCTAAGAAACCAGTAGGCCTAGGTTATCAAGAGAGTCCTCCACCGTTCAACAATAACTATGTGCCTCAACCTCAGGATAAAACCGATGAACCGGTCGAATCAGAGGTAGCAACTAGAACTGAATCTGATAAGGATAAGTCAACTAAGATGTCTAATACTACCTCTAAGATTAAGAAAGTCAAGTTTGTGCAGTCTACTAGTGACACTATACTAGGAGAAGCTAAACGTGAAATTAATAATCACCAAGAGGAAGTAATCACCATAGTTGAAACGAAAGAGAATGACACTAGTGAGACACCTAAATCAAATGGCACTTATAGGAAGTCGATTGATAAGATGTCATGCTTTAGATGTCATGAGAAGGGATATGTTGCGTCTAGTTGTCCTTATAAGAAAGTGGAGTCTACACCCTCTAAACCAGAGTCTAGACCTACTGTAGGAAAGCAAGAACAACAAAGACCGGTACCTAGTATTGTCAGCACTAGTAGTTCTCAACACATAGAGAAGAATGTGAGTGAAACACCTAGGATACTTGTTAAACAAATACCGGTGTCGGTCCGACAGCAAGAAGTAATTAGGGCTAATTCTCCGAATAGAGTCCCTAGTCAGTCTAGGTCAGGACCACAACAAGGCTATAGGAGTACAACACCAAGAAGGACTTACACTCCAGTTAGGTCTCATACTCCTCAACGACAACAGACACCAGGTAGAGCCCAGGGATATCAAAATGAAATGCATTATAATAGAAACTATTCTAGGGCTCAACCATAAATGACAGCCCAAAGACCAAGAGTGAATCTTAATCACTCAGCACCACAACAGGTTCTCAATCAAAAACCCATGTCACCTGAAAGGAGAGATGGGTATTTGAAGGAGTTCACGTAGGTGGATGAAAATGGTATTACCAAGTCAGTCATGGCTTAGGTTCCCCATGATAACTAACTTGTTTCTTTCACGTGTAGGAGCTAACTACAGGACTAAACTACAAATGGTTCGTCGACAGTGGTTGCTCTCGTCACATGACTGGGGAAAGGAGTCTACTCACAGACTTCAAGGGAGAGAACAAGGGATTTGTATCATTCACTGGGAACAAGGGAGGTCATATCACTGGAACTGGAGTGATCACTAATGGGACAATCACACTTGATCAGGTTGACCATGTTGATAAACTTGATCATAATCTCGTTAGTGTATCTTACATCTGTGATAAGAAGAATTCGGTAATCTTTACTGAAACTGAAGCGTTAGTGCTGAAACCGGGATTCAAAATACCTGAAGAGTGGATCAATGTGAGAGCCCTAAGGAAGAATGATCTGTACATGCTGGACATGAACATATCAGACTCATCGATGGGAACAATCTGTCTACTATCTAAAGCTTTAGAGTCCGAATCAATTCTATGGCATAGACGCATGACACACTTGCACCTAAGGAAAATGAATTACATTACTAAACATGGTCTGGTGCAAGGTGTTCCTCTGGAGAGTTTTCAGTTCGATGACAAGCTTCCACCTTCGATTTGCTGCATATGGATCTCTTCGGTCCTACTAACAAAAGGAGCATAGGTGGTAATTGGTATTGTTTAGTTATTACTAATGATTACTCACGTTTCTCCTGGGTTTTGTTTTTAGGTACAAAGGACGAAACAGCTGGAAAGCTGATTGGGTTCTTAGACCAAGTCGAGAACTCATACGGGGCAAGGGTAAAACGTATCAGGAGTGATAACGGAACGGAATTTAAAAACACAGTAATTGGTGTATATTGCCTAACCAAAGGCATAGTGCATCAATTTAGTGCACCTTATGAGCCACAACAAAATGGGGTGGCAGAAGGTTAGAATAGGACCTTGATTGAGGCAGCAAGGACCATGCTCTCGGATTCAAAGCTTCCTACCATGTTTTGGGGGGAGGCAGTGAATACCGTTTGTCATGTTTTAAATCGGGTCCTTACTGTCTAATCACTGAACAAAACCTGTTATGAAGTTTTGAATAAAAAACCATCAAATTTAACCGGCTTTGAACCGTTTGGGGTACCGTGTACTTTATTGAAAACAAAACATCATCCTAAGTTTGGTGAAAAGGCTGACAAAGGATACTTCCTAGGTTATGTTCCTAACTCACCAAACAAAAGGGTTTTTAACAAAACAAATGGTATGGTTAAGATTGTGTTTAACATTGACGTAACAAGTTATTCACATGAACCCCAAACTGGTCCTGAATGGTTATTTGATTATGACTCTTTGTTTGAATCATTTAACATACCGTTTAGTGGAAATGTAGGTACAGTGGAAAATGAATTCTTATCATTAAACCTTATTGACGAGTACCAAGGTTTTCCAAAATCAAGCATTCCATCAATATCTGAGCCAACAACGACAGGAATTGGGTCTCTAACAGAGAATGAACCTAAATTACCTACAAATGAGAATCAGACGAATAACTCTAGTTCCGAGGATAGTGATCATGAGGAGGAGAATATACCGTCTGAAGTCATACCCCCGTTAGGTGAAATAAAATCAAACTTAGGAGATAATCTTCAGCTTGATCAGATTGAGACATCGATGATAAACAAGGATCATCCAATTGAGAGTATCATAGGAAATCCGAATACTGGTGTGCGAACTAGGAGTAGTGTGAATAATAACACAGTGTTGTTATCGATGATCAACGACTCTGAGGCGTTTCACACATCTTTATACTCTTGTTTTATCTCACAAGTAGAGCCAAAGAATGTGCAAATGGCACTGAAAGATAACTCTTGGGTTGAAGCCATGCAAGAGGAACTATTACAGTTCAGAAAGCTTGAAGTACGGGAGTTAGTGTCGTTATCTCGAGGAGAAGTTGCTATAGGGACCAAATGGGTCTTTAAGTGCAAAATAGATGATCGGGGTATAGTTACTCGCAACAAGGCATGACTCGTAGAAAATGGGTTCAACCAGGAAGAGGGAATTGATTATAACGAAGTGTTTGCAACAGTGGCGAGGCTTGAGGCAATTCGTTTGTTTCTGGCTTTCGCGTCCTTCAAAGGGTTTAAGGTATATCAACTCGACGTCAAGAGTGCTCTTGTACGGCAAGGTGAAGGAATTGGTGTACGTCGAACAGCCACCAGGGTTTACTGATCCCAAGTATCCCGACAGAGTATATCGACTTGATAATGCTCTGTATGGATTACATCAGGAACCTAGGGCTTGGTATGAGACGTTGTCAACTCATCTTTTAGACAATGGGTTTGAGAGAGGGAGAATTGATAGTACATTGTTCGTGAAAAGAAAAGGATAAGACTTTATCTTAGTACAAGTGTACGTTGACGACATCATTTTCGGGTCGTCAAACGAGCAGATGTGCAAAGACTTTGAAAAGGTCATGAAGTCGAAGTTTGAGATGAGTGCTATGGGAGAGCTGTTTTCTTTCTTGGTTTGCAAGTTGAACAAAGGAAAGAAGGAATGTTAATCCATCAGACGAAGTATGTCTACGACATTTTGGAGCGCTTCGGGATGGAAGGAACAAAGCTGACCGCACACTTTAGTACTCCGATTCAAGTGAATCACAATCTCGGACCGGGTACAGATAGTGATACTGATGTGGATCCGACTTTATATCGGGCCATGATCGGATCACTTATGTATTTAACTGCTTCTAGACCTGACATTATGTTTTCTGTGTGTATTTGTGATAGGTTTCAAGCAAATCCAAAGGAGATGCATATGAAGGCCGTGAAGCGAATTCTGAGATATCTGAAGTCGAAACCGAAGCTAGGACTTTGGTATCATGCGGATGGAGATCTGGAATTGGAGACATACACGGACTCTGACTATGGTGGATGTAGCTTGAACCGGAAATCAACAACTGGAGGTTGTCAGTTCCTTGGAGGGAGGCTCGTATCCTGGCAATGCAAGAAACAAACTTCGGTAGCCGTATGAACGTGTGAGACCGATTATGTAGCTGCTGGTAGTTGCTGTTCACAGGTTTTATGGATCCAACAACAATTGCGGGATTACGGTTTGACTTAAACTCATACTCCCATTAGGATATATAATCAGTCAACAATTGCCATAACTAATAATCCAGTTAAACACAGTAAAACAAAGCACATAGACATAAGACATCATTTCATACGTGATTGTGCTGAAAAGAACTTGATAAAACTAGTAAAAGTCGCAACGGAAGACAAAAATGCAGACTTATTCACAAAAGCATTTGATAAGTCACGCTTTGAGTTGTTAGTTCAACTAAATGGCATGCGTAATCCAGAGTAACTTGACCTTAGTAGTTATTCTTTCTTTTTATAGTAAGTTATTAGTTTAGTTTATCAGTTTATTTTTCTTTAAAGTGAAAAACAAAAGAAAAAAAGAGAGAAAACCATAAAAAATTTCAAAAAAAGAGAATATAAAAAAAAGAGTTAAGTCTTAGAATGATAGGTTCAAAGTGACTAAAATTAGCACCGTCTAAACAAACTGTTGGTGTTGAGCTTTCACACATAATGCACCATAAATTCTAAGTGATATACACACTCTTGTCTGATATGTTGGTAGGCATAATACATGAAGGGAATCCTAACAGCTAATAAAATAATCAAGAAAATGTCATATGTGTAACTAACTTAGATGTATGACCAAAAGGTCGTAATTTCTATGTTAGAGACATACAGACAATGATTGTAAATGAGGTATGCAAATTTATCTGGGGGATATATAGCAACATCAAATTACATCTTAAACAAAGAAAGAAAAAGTTTTGAAAAGAAAAGGAAGTCAAAACAAGTCACTTTGTTGTACGTGGGTACAGACCTGTCACCACTGTTTTGACTTAAGCTAGCAAGATAAGTCGCTTTGTTGTACGTGAGTGCAGACCTGTCACCGCTGTCTTGCTAACATAAGAGGAACTCTAAGACAAACTACGACACTCTGTTGTATGTAAACACAGAACTGTATCCGAGTTTGCCTTTTAAAGAAAATTTGCAATACCAAAAAGTTATAATCATTATGTGTCTGCCTTGATCATAGAAGTATATCTAAGTATGGAACACGTAAGGTAGTTTATTGATAAATAAAAAGGCCAAAGGAATTTCCAAAGTGTTGAATTTTTAAAGGGAAAAACATACCGACAATCTACTTGGAATGTATATCACGACAAACAATCAAATGAATAAAAATTCCTAAGTGTGAAAATGAAATACTGAAAGTGCGTTTGACACCGCTATCTGATTGAACCTTCTTTGACTATCTCGCAAAAATATTATTTCAGTATAAATTTTATCTTTAAAGTATTTTTGAGTTAATTTAATTTATTTTTATTTTGAGTTTAACTTATTTAAATTTTATTTTATTTTATTTTATCTTAAGTTTTATTAAACAGGAAAAAGGTCAAAGTTACTAGGATGCATTTTTAGTGATACAAAATTGCGTGAAAATCTGTTGCTTAGGGTGAATGTTTTTGCAAAGTTGGAAAAATTCCGTTATGTGAAAAAGTTTGATTTTATTCAAGAATTTTTTAAATTTTTAATTAAGTTTGAATACCAGACAAGTTTGAAGTTACATTCGAACTTGCTGAAAGTTCGAACTTGACCTAAGTTTGAAGGTGGTTGGATATAAATAGGTCAACAGTGCTTCATTCAATGCACTTACCTTCGAACTTCTTCCCTCGAACTTGTCCGGCGATCTCGAACTTATTCATTCGAACTTGTCGAAATTCGAATTCTCACTGTTTCTTGAAGTTTGTCTTCTGGTCCTCGAACATACTCACACACTTAGGTGTATTGAACAATCCAATACTAAGTAAGTGTTAGTTTAGGACATTTTTGTGGCTAAAATCGACCATTTTTGAGTTTTGTGCCATTTAAAACTAGGTGACTTAAATCACAAGTTTTATAAGAAAAAACTTAAAATTAATGTCATAAAATCTTGATTAGAACCTATTAGGACTAGATTCTACTGTTAATTAAGTCAAAAAGGGTTAAAATGATGGATTTGAAGTTAAATGTGACCGACTTCGAACATGTTCTTCATATTCGAACTTGTCAGACATTCGAACTTGTTAAAATATCTATAAGTTCGAATGGGTGTCTCAAACTTAATTAAGTTCGAATGTTGTACAGCCTCGAATTTATGTAAGTTCGAATGTGTTAAACTTTGAACTTAATCAAGTTCGAAGTTATACAAGTTTGAATAACATAAATTAATTTTTAAATTAATTTCTAACTTTTTTTATGAATTTAGGTACAGATATGGGAGACCGCGCATTTTCCAATACACATAATATGGTGATGGCCGTTGATCTCTAGCTTCCGGAGGCGCAGCCTTACCGACAAATGATCGAGCTTTTATCACAATCAAGGGTGTCTTATGCGCTAACGTACAATCTGCCTATCATTCTCACATGCGTTAGGAAATTTTGGAAACATCTGCAAGTTGACTGTACCGTGACCCCTACAGTTCTCCGTACAAGAGTAGGTGGTCATGCGATCGCATTCTCTGCTGAGCATCTGCGTGCAATCTTGCAACTGGGGACAGTTGATCAAGAAGTCAGCCCGATAGATTTTCCAGCACCAATAAGGTAATCGGCCTTTCTTAGAATGGGTTATGCTCAGGACATAACCAAGGCGTCTTATGTGAAGAGTGGCCTCATTGGACAGTGGAGATATTTGGTCCATGTGATCATGGTGTGCTTTGCGCCAAAGAAAGCAGGATTCGACACAATGGTGTCAAAGCTGTAGTCTGCAATGATCTCACTTGTCTACAACAAAAAGTTCAGCTTCTCAGAAATGTTCTTCGGGGAGTTTCTCCATCAGATTACTGCTCCCACCCGAGAAAGATTTCTCATGTATCCCCGCTTCATCATGATGATTATCCACC
Organism: Centrapalus pauciflorus; assembly: GCA_020465985.1. Lineage (NCBI taxonomy): Eukaryota > Viridiplantae > Streptophyta > Magnoliopsida > Asterales > Asteraceae > Centrapalus > Centrapalus pauciflorus. The sequence goes on along the minus strand of JAANYP010003377.1, from coordinate 95,312 downwards.
ACTTCCTGCCAGACCTACCGATGCTGCCAGAGCAAACTGGTGTAGCCATCATCGATAAGAGAATTTTTGCAGACTGCCAGTCCCATAATGCGCGAAGGGCTGAGCAAGTGAGGCCACAGGTGGCTCCTCTCTTTGGTGCCGTTATAGATCCAGATTTTGTTGCTCCCGAAGGGGATGATTGGATAGGTGATGCATCGTAACAACAACCACAGCCGCATCAACCTCAGCCATAACAAGCACTGGTTCGCCCAACTTCGGTTGCTAGAACTATTCCACATTCCCGATCTACTACAGAGGCTGGTGGGCCATCAAATTCGGCACCACAGCTTGACCAAAGGGAACAGACGCTGCAAGAAATTTGAGATCAATGAGCCGCAACTCAAGAGAACATAGCAGAACAACTTGTTCACGAGATTTTGGAACCCCCAACCGGCATGGATGACGTATTTAGAGAAATCGATGAATATCAACCTCCAGTCGCCGATACTGAAGGCACAGTAGGAACAGAGACTCGTGAAGAGGTTGAAGGTCAAGTAGAGACCGCCTCTAAATCCGAATCAGAATCTAGTTCAGGCGAGGAGGAAGCTGACAATATCAATCCAACAGTTTCATTTAAAAGATATGGCTCTAGAGTTGTGGTGAGCCGAAGAAAGATGTCACGTCCTATACTTCATGATGAAGAAGAAGGAGATAAGGAATTTATATTAGAAGAAGAAGCCACAATTTCCACACAATAAAGAGCAAAGCGACATCGCGTTAGTCAGGGAGCTCCGTTTACATCAACTACCATTCCATCTGCCGCAACCACCGCTCCATCCACACAACTTCAACTCCATCCACGTCCACTACATTTTTTGACAACCAGCGATTCATAGAGCTGAAAAGCAAAGTAGACTTCCAGACAGTCCAAATTTTCCAGCTTTCTCAAGTTGTGAACGAGTTGCAGCAGCATAACTCGAGGCTGGAACAAGAAAATGCTAAGTTACAAACGACAGTAGCTGCTCAGCAACAAGCGATGAAAACTCAGCAGACTCAAATCCTCACTCTGTAGACTCTGGTTGAACAAATAATGAAAGATCTACAAGCTCATGAGGAGATCAGTTGTCAAAGAGATGAGTTAAGGGGAGTTAGAAGACATGACGACGAAGAAGGTGACCCCAGCACGCAAAAAGACAGTGAGCTAGCAGATCTTCCACGTGAGATTGCTTAGCAAGCTGAGATTCAGGGGTAGCCTGAATCATCTGGGACAGGAGGAGGAGGAGGTCAGGATAAAGGCAAGGCTCCCGAAGCGTCAGAGTTAGTCGATCAAGAAATAATTGGAGCCTTGGCCGATATTGATGATGACGACGAGATGAATTTTGATTTTGAAGATGAGTTGGAAGAACTAGAGGAATGAGAGTTTATCCCAGAAAATGTTCCCGATTGGAGCCCAAACGATGAAGTATTTGCAGATGAAGAAGATGAAGCTGACGCGTTCGTCATCCAGGGTCAAACAGTTACTGAGCAATATGTAAACACAGACCAAAATACGATGGATTTAGACGTTCTAAAGTCAACAATAAATGATGAATCGGATGATGATGCTACTCAAGAAACAGATAAAGAGCTAACATTTGAAGAGAAGAGACAACTTTGGTTCAGAAAAGAAGAGAAGAAGTCTGAGTTAGCTGTGAAAGAGAGAATGAGATTGCCAAGCCCAGGAAAACTGTCTGGAGGCATTCTCAGTTGGTTTTTCGACAGAGAATTACAGCTTTTTGTGCTTAAGAGACGAGATGGGCTCCACTATCTAAAGATAAAGCTAAAAGTCTTCAATACATTGCCTAAAGTTGAAGTAAAAGAACGGCATGGAAGAATCTGATCAACCTTGGAGACGACCAGTATGCAGAAATGATTGCTAGAATCATAAGAAAAGAAGGTCGGTCTGGAAGGTTTGAGAGAATAAAGCCAAGGGAAGGAAAGAGAGTAATTGATGAGTCAAGGATAGATGCATTGACCGGAAAACCTTGGATGAAGATGTTTTATAAACCAGTTCGATTTCTAAAGAAAGTTCCATTGAAGCCAATGCCACAGGATGTTCTGACAAATATGAGGTGGTGGTTCGTGGATAATGAAACAACTGAGACAGTTATGGAAGATCTAGACGAAAGAGTTATTTTGAAAGTGTATGACCCTCTGCACCTCGTAAACCTATCTCAGGGTGACTTGCTGAAGCTTCATGAGCAACCAATCTATTTTCACGAAGGTTGGAGATCCAAAGGCAAGAAGTACCAGAAGGTTGTAAAGGTTTGTGTAGAACATGGTTTGTATGCTGGTAGCATTTTGAATAAGCCTAGTTCTATAGATTAATTGAATATCTAGTTAGAAGCTATCATCAAGGGGGAGTCTGTTAGTGCACCCTGTGTGACGATAGCAGTCTAAGTATAGATAGTCTTTTGTAATAGTCCAGGCTTTGTAATTACAAGTTAATATATATGTTTGATCTTGGTTATATATGTTTGATCTTGTTTGTGTTTGATGTTTACTTAAGTTCAAAGATAAGTCTAAACATAAGTTCAAAGATAAGTTCAAACATAAGTTCAAAGATAAGTTCAAACATAAGTTCAAGAACAAGTTCAAAGACAAGTTCAAGAATAAGTTCAAATGCTAGGGTTTGAACTTAGTAAAGCTAATTTCGAACATATAGTGGACAAGTTCGTGGACTTGGGCCTATACGAACTTGTCTGAGCTAAGTTCGAATTTAACCTCTATAATTAAGAGTTAATCCGTTTACATTAGTGACTTTTGTAGAGATTATCCTTCAGAGCTCGTAAAGTGCATGTACGAACATAGGTGATTTCAGAGAGTCGTTTCGGAGAAATACACGTGTCGGGTCGTTCGTCGCAACGTCTATCATTGTGTTCGTCTCCGGGTTTCATGTGTGTAATCGATCCGTTAAACCCCTAACAATGATTCCGCACTCGTTGGAAGGTGTCGCGTCAAGATCAGATCCGTAGGTAGGTGACCTTACAAAGATGTCATGACAAAGATGGAGAGGATGATGACTGTAGACTTTATATCCGAAAAAGAGATTCGTTTGAGCAGTCGAAGATCCATAAAAGGGGGAGACTGTTGGGAATATTATCTTAGTTTATGAATGTCAAGTGGATGGGCTTGTTTGTAATCTACTTAAAGTTGTTCAGAGTAAATAGAAAGATGAATGTAACAATGCATGTAAGATTATAGAAAGGGTTTAACATTGAGCCGTGTTGTGTTGCAAGAATATTTACTCAATATTAATCATTCGGTTATGCTTATTAAATCTTTTCTTATTGTGTTCATCTTGATTTCTATTAGATTTTGATACTATCAACCATTAAAAATTACATTAATCTAAAAATTAAATTTACACATTTCTAAACAATTTCTAACAAATTTATATAGCATAGTAAGCAAGTTTACAAATATAATTGACCCTAAGGTTCGAACATCGGATACATGGGGTCGACTCGCTGAGTCAACTATGGTGACTCGACGAGTCGCTCAATTTGGTTGGTCCGAACTTCGGATATGCTTGGCCCAAACTTCGGATGTGCTTGGCGCGAACCTCGATTGGATACTGAGGCGACTCGACGAGTTATTAGAGTCGACTCGTCATTCTAGCAAACTGACATTTCTAAACAATTTATTACGATGGATTCAAGAATTGGATAATGAATGACCTATTTAACAAATAATTTATTAAGGTTACTCATTTCTAAACAATTTCTAACAAATTAACACATTTCTAAACAATTTCTTACCCTGTCAATATATTTAAAAATTACATATTTATAGACATAAATAACTTAATAAACAATTTTAAGATATTTAAGCATTATTAACAAAATATTAATCATACTTAAATACATAGAGTTCAAAATTGTTACCTTGTTTTCCATTCTTCTTCAAAGAAACAAAATCAACGAAGGCAGATGGAGAGCAAAGGTCTTCTTTCTTCTTTCAACAACAAATACACAAATAGAGGTAACAAATACACAAAGATGTTCTTTTTTTCATGAATTGACAACACAATGAGACACGAGTAAATTTCATGAATTGACAACACAATGAATAAAAATTTACATTTCACGATAATTAAAAATTCTTTCACGGCAATTTTAGATTTTTTTCACGTCAATTTCCATACTTTTCACGACGTTTTCTTATGATGTGTACAATCCGTACATTTTTCACGACAAATTGAGAATTTTTTCACGACAATTTTAGATTTTTTCACCTCAATTTCCATACTTTTCACGACGTTTTCTTATGATGTGTACAATCCGTACCTTTTTCACGACAAATTGAGAATTTTTTCACGGAAATTTTTGAATTTTTCACGACAAAATCAGAACTTTTTACGACATTTTCTTACGATGGTACTTTTCACAACATTCTTGAAAATTTTCACGAAGTTCTTATAAAATTTCACGACATTTTTAAAAAATTTCACGACAAATGCATGTTTATTTTGGTAAAAATCTCAAAAGTTGCTCAAATTGACTTAACTAATCAAAATTTTGCTCAAATTGGTAATTGCCTTTAAAAAATTTCTGAATCTGCTACTGCAAATGTCTAGCGCACCTAAACATATGTAACATGGTCATGCTAGGAATAATGAACTTGCTGATTTTTGGATCTTATTTTAAATCAAATTTTGTTAGTTAACCATCAAATCATATTATAGTTACTACGATACAAATCTTATGAGAATTCAAGGAAAGTGAAAACTTTGACCATTTTTTTTTCATACTGTTACAGTTCGTTTTCATGTTGTTTTCATGTACGTAGAAGTAGAAGGGTGGGGCGACATTGTCACTTCAAACCTTTATTTTAATTATTATAGGAATAGTTGTCAGATAAATGACACAAAATGTGAATCATAAAAGGGTTATAAATTTTTCTGAAAAAACATATTATTAATCTTGTTTTTATCGATAAACGATAGGGAAAAGTTCGCAATAAATCATCAAACTATATTTTTTTTTTCTGATTAAGTCCATCATTCATTTTTTTTGTCTAATAAGTCCTTCAACTAAATAAAAATCAAGAATTTGATGTTTTTTTAAAAAAAAATTACCGGTAACCTGATGAGCAGGTTGCAAATTGCTGACGTGTATTTTATAAATCTATGACTTTTTCGATTAAGTCCCTCAACTAAATTGTTTTCTTCTATAAATCCCTCAACTAAATTATTTTGTCTTATAAACCTCTCAACTAAAAAACTTCAATTAACATTTAATTATTTCAAATCAATAAAAGTATGATCCATTCCAATTTTTAAACTTTTGACTGTATAAAACTACAACTCATGTCATTTTTCCAAATGAAAAGTCTACAACTATTTATTGACGATCCAAAAGAATGATGAACCCTTAACTAAAATAGTGATAGCTATTTTGATTTTTTCCGATCGGAAAAAACACTAAGCTCATTCACTTTTAAGTTTTAATCGTTAATTAATAGTGTAGTTATTTTCGTTTGTAAAAACGTAATGTATTAGCGTTTCAAACGGAACAATCTGTGATCCATTCGGTTGTTTCGAACGAAAATGGTTACAACTATTTATTATTATTGGAAGATGAAATTGAAAGAAATCATTGTTTTTAAAAGTTTGAAAAAAATAAAAAAATAAAAATAATGATTCGTCTTCTTATATTAAAAAGTTCAAAATCAAAAGATTTCATATAATAATATTAAATAAAAAATGATATACTATATAATTGTAATATAAAGATAAACAAATATTCAAAGTAAATAAAAAATAATTTTAAATTTTAAGAAAAAAATAAAATCGTAAACGAATAGATTTATTATTATTAAAAGATTAATAATAATAATAATAATAACAACCACAAAATTAGTGGCGAACTGGCGATCTTATACTTTGGTGGATTTTACATAATATTTTTAAGTATGTTAACCTGTTATAGCAGGTTGACGGATGAATTAAAAAAGATTACGTAGTTTGGGAACTTGTGGAGAAATTATGAAATGGATTTTTTTAATCAAGAGAGGATTAACAAATTCAATTAATATATTTATAAATTTATGTTCAAAGTTGATTATTTTAAATGTTTTAATTTGTATTATGGTTATGACAATAATAATGAATATTTATAAATTTATGTTCAAATTTGAATTTTCATATATCAAAATTTTAAACAAAATTTGATTTAAATTAGAACCACATAATTTTGTAAGGTCTAGCTCTACACAGATCTATCTAGACGCGACACCGTCAACGATTGCGGAATCCTCGTTAACGGCTTGACGGATATAACACTCACACGAAACACGGAGACTACCACAACGCTGTACAATCGACGACGAACGAACCTACACAATGATTCTCTCTGAAAACTCTCACTATCAGCTGATAAACTCGAGATCGCCTTTTGCTAATTACCCACACGAAATCTGCAAAAGTCTGCTAATGATTCGAGTTAATCTCTAATTATAGAGGCTCATTCGAGTTTGTCATGGGCCAAACTCGAATCAGGCCCAAGGCCCATTCGAGTTTGTCCCCTTGACACTCTCGAATCTGCCTTATGTTGCACATTCGAATTTACTATAAATTCGAATGTCATTTAATGATGAATTCGAATTTATTCTAAATTTGAATTTCACATATTAAACTTATGTTTTAACTTATGTTTGAATTTATCTTTGAACTTTATGTTTGAACTTCTTGTAATACATTACATCAAGTTCAAACATACAATCAATAACTATCAAGCATATATAAACACATATATCAAACACTCGATAATATTCAATACTTTGCAATATCACTTGAACCAAAATGCTAATACACTTAGACTGCTATGGTCACACAGGGTGTACCAACAGACTCCCCCTTGACGATAGCTTCTAACTATTTACATTTTGTTTAAGTACTTTGTTTATTTAAACTGCTGCCAGCATACAAACCTTTCTCAACACATACTTTAATTACATTCTGATACTTTCTAGCCTCATACTCCATATGTGCATCACTTGACATTTTATGATTGTAGAGCACTTGCATGTCATCTTTGGATAGATTAACTAGGTGCAGCGGATCGTATACTCTAAGAATTACTTTTTCTTCAAAGTCCTCAATTACCGCCTCACCTGTTTCACTTTCCACATACCACCAATTGAGATTTTTCAAAACGTTCTGTGGCATTGGCTTGAGTGGAACTTTCTTCAGACATCTAACTGGTTTATATTGAATTTTCATCCACGGTCTACCAGTTAGAGGGTCAATTCGAGTATTGTCCATCACTCGTTTACCAACCCTTGGATTGAGCCTCTCAAATTTCCTCGACCTCCCTTCTTTTCTAATGATCTTAGCTATCACTTCAGCATAAGGGTCGTCGCCGATATTAATAAGCTCCTTCCATGCTAACGCTTTTATTTCAATTTTTGGCAAGGAATTGAAGATTTTCAGACTTCTTCTGAGATACTGGAGGCCATCCTTTCGTTTGATAATGAATAGCTGCAATTCTCGATCAAAGAACCAGCTTAAAATATTTCCCGATAGCTCTCCAGCACCCGGCATACGTATCTTGTTCTTCAGCTCTAGCTCCTTTTTCTCTGCCCTGAACCACAACTTCCTTTTTTCTTCGTTTGTAAGCTCTCTGGCGGGCTCTTCAATTGATGATTCAGCATTTAAAGCAGCTTTTACTAATTCTATGTCAATCACACTATCTCCTTCTGTCACGTATGTATCTGTGATAGTGTTTTGTTGAACAATGATCTCATTGGCCTCATCATCCTCATCAGCAAGAATCTCATCATCAGACTTCCAATCAGCTATATCTTCAGGCACGAACTCACCCTCTTCCAGATCTTCAATTTCATCTTCAAAATCAAAACCAAAAACTAGAGGGTCTTCATCGATATCCATTAATGCTTCAATCATTTCGTGCACTTCACTCTCTGTAATCTTTGAGGAGCTTGCTTCTCCTCTTTCTGATCTACCTTGACTCGACTCCCCCTGAGTTTCATCATACAGAGCAGCAGGAAAATCTACTGGCTCATTATCTTTTGGTGCACTGGGATCATCGCATTCATCATCTCCACCCCTTGGCTGCTCCTCCTGATCCCGACAACTCGTCTCCCCCTGAGCCTTTAGATTTTTCAATAATTGCTCAATCAGGGAACGCATCGATCGAATTTCAGCAGCTTGATCGGAAACAAAAGTTTTAAGCTCTAGATTTTCTTCCTCCATTTTCCAACTGATCTCTTCAACTCAGCATTCTCTTTGTCTATATTTGCATTATGCGTTTGAATTTCGCTGAGAGCCTTGGTCAGATGAAAGATTTGGACTTGTTGGAAGTCGACTTTGCTCTTTAGCTCAGAAAACCTTTGATTGTCCGTGAAAGTGGATGATGTGGATGGTATGGATTATATGGGAGCTGGAATGATTGGCGAGGGTATGGATGTTTGAACAGGTGGTGGTGGAGGTGGAATGGTTGTTTGAACGGGTGGAGGTTGAGGTATTTCTAGCTCAGAAGCAGAAGCCAACGAAGCTCCCTGCATGAACCGATGCCTTTTGGCCCTTTGCCTAGGCACCAACGGAACTACATCTTCCTCTTCAAAATCTGAGTCGTCAGACTCCCTCGAAGCTCGTCTCCTTGTAGCTTCTTCATTTATCACCACTATTCTCGATCCATAAGTGCTTATGTGAATAGAAGTATCTTCTGTTTCTTTTTCAACCTCAATCTCTTCCATCTCTTCTGATTCGGTATCTGAAGTAGACACTTCATCACCTGCTGGCTCAGGTTGATACTCATCTATTTGCCTAAAAATGTCAACCTCCCCTTCCGGTGGTTCTAGAATGTCCCCTACTAGCTCAGTAGTTATTTCCTCATTTGCATTTGGCCCTGAAGCCCATATCTCTTCTAATGTTTCTACCCTTGATCATTTCCGGGAGCTACATCTAAAGGACTAGCTTCCACACCTGCAGCTGTAGCTTCTACTGTCTCGTTGAAGGCCTAGCTGCCTGGGTTTGTCTCGCTGATGGGCGTTGCCTCCTTCTTTGTTGTTGAGGCCTTGGTTGCTGCGGTCGCTGTTGCTGTGGTTGCTGCGGAACCGGTAAATCCCCTGCCCAGTTGGCATCTTCCCTTACTTGGAAATCTGGATTAATTACCGCCCCAAACAATGGTCCCTCCACTGGAATAGCTAATCTTCCTTGATGAGAGGAGCAATCAGCAAATATTCTTTTGTCTACGACCGCAACACTCTGAATTTCATTGAGCTGTGGCAGATTTGGCAGGAAGTGTCTGATCAGCATCATAACGAAGCGTGGATATAACAAAAATCTTTCTCTTTCTGGAGCTGTTATTTGATGAACAAACTCAGAAAAGAACATTTCCGAATAGCTGAACTTTTGATTGTAGACTAACGCAATCATTCCCGACTGGATCTTTGATACAATATAATCAAAACCTGCCTTCTTTGCTGCAAAACATACCATGAAAACATGAGCTTGATATCGCCATTGGCCGATCAGTCCGCTCTTCATGTAAGACGACTTCGATACATCCAGACTATACCCCATTCTAACAAAAGCGGCCTTCCTGATTGACAACGGAAAGTCAATTGGCCCATTCTCTTGATCCTGTGATCCAAGTTGTAAAACTTGACGTAGCATATCTGCTGAAAATACCAGAGGGTGTCCAGCGACCCTCGTCCTTAGTACTGTCGGAGTAACAGTACAGTCCACTTGCAGGTGATCCCAAAACTGACGCACGTAAGGGATAATGATTTGAATATTATGAGACAGCGCATAAGAAATCCTTGATCCCACCAAAAAATCCACCATCTGGCGGTAGGCTTGAGCCTCTGGAATTGCATGGTCCGGAGATATGACCATATTATGCTTAGGCACGAAAATTCTATCTGCCATGTCTGCACAATATAGCAAATAAAATATTAGAATTATTAAAAATCAATAAACTTGTTTAAATTCAAATTTGTTTTATTTTGAACTTGTATAAGGACAAAATCCAACACTTATGAATTTCTACAAGCTTAATTAAAATTTTAATTGAATAATTCGAATATAATGTCAAATTCGAACAACAAATTCGAAGAACCATTCATTCGAGTTTAGTGGGTCATTCGAGTTTAGTGACAAACTCGAGACCACGATCAAACTCGAGACTATGAACAAACTCGAAAATGTCGGTCACTTTAATCACAAAACTCCAAGATTTTAACCATTTTAGACGTAGAAAATCACATTCATTAGTCCTAATAGGTCCTAATCAAGGATATTTGTAATCAATTTGACATTTCACGGTTCAAGGTTTGTAATTTTGAAAAACAAACTTTCCACCAATAAAACTTCAAAATCTGTTAATTTTTGGCTCAAATGGTGTCTAAAACCACTTAAATCTCGTACAATACTATGGATTATACCTAGATTTGCTAGTAGAATCGAACACAACTGAACAAAACTCGACCAACAGTATGAAACTCGAAAAACGGCAAAGTCGAAGGCAAACTCGAAATCGCTCTAATAAACTCGAAGGGATAAATTCGAAAGGAAGTGATTTATGACTAGCACTATTGACCTATTTATACCAACAACCTTCGAGTTTGTCTACATTCGACTTTATCAGCAAATTCGAAGAATTAGCTAAACTCGAATGTGTATTCGACTTTATCTTAAACCTGATTTTAAACTTTGAAAATTTTCAAAATCTTTGAAATAAATTCAACTTTTTCAACTTTTACAACTTTTTCGTGTAACGGAATAAACTATGACAAATCTTTTACCCTAAGCACAAGATTTTCACGCAATGTTTATTTTATTCAACTAGGAATGCACACTCAGTAAATTTTGACCTTATTCCTAAGTAAAAATAAAATTAAAAAGAAATAAAATAACAGAAAAATAAATTAAAGTTAAAATTGTGAACAAAAATTAAACTTAGAACTAAACTACATTATTTAAAATTTACAACCTATACTAAACACTTAACAGAATATTTTTGACGAGTATAGTCAAAGAAAAGTTCAATCAGATAGCGATGTCAAATACGCACTTTCAGTATATAAACTTTTACACTTAGGAATTTTTGATTCCTTTGATTGTTTGTCGTGACATACATTTCTAGCCGATTGTTGATATTATTGTCCATTTAAACATGTTACATTTTGGAATATCCCTTGGCCTTTTTATTTATCATGAAATTATCTTACGTGACTCATACATAGACATACTTTTATGATCAAGGCATACACACAGTGATAATAACTTTTTGGTATTGCAAACTTTCTTTAAAAGGAAAACGTCGGACACAGGTCTATATTTACATACAACAAAGTGTCTTAGTTTGTCTTAAGGTTTATTTTTAAAGCTAGCAAGACAGCGGTGACAGGTCTGTACCGACGTACAACAAAGCGACTTATCTTGCTAACCCGAATCAAAACAGAGGCAACAGGTCTGTACTTACGTACAACAGAGTTACTTGTTTTGACTCTCGACTCAGTATGATTTTCTATGCTTTCCATTTTAAGATGTATCTGATGCTGCTATACATCCCCAGAAGGTTTGCATACCTCATTTATTTTCAAAGTTTGTATGTCTCTAACATAAAAATTAAGACCGATTGGTCATACATCTAAGTTAGTGACACGTTTGAATTTTCCTTGAGTATTTTATTAGCCTTGAGACTCCCTATATGTATTATGCCTACCAACATATCAAACTAGATAATGTACAACACTTAGAATTTTAGGTGCATTATGTGTAAAAGCCTAAACACTTAGAGTTTGTAACGGCTGTGCTAATTTTCGTCACTTTGAACCTATGCATCTAAGACTTAACTCTTTTTCTGATATTCTCTTTTTTTTGAACTTTTTATGGTTTTCTCTCTATTTTTCTTTTGTTTTTCATAAGCAATAGCAAGAAAATAATATAACCTAACTTACTAAAAATAGAAACTATCCTAATTTACTAGACTTACTATAAAAAGAAAGAAAGACTACTACTATAAAAGGAAATAAGATTCTACTAAGGTCAATTCACTCTGGGTTGTGCATTCCATTTAGTTGAATCAAATACTCAAACCGTGACTTATCAAAAGCTTTGGTAAATAAATCAGCATTATTATCATCCGTTGCCACTTTTACCAGCTTGATAAAGTTCTTTTCAGCACAATCACGTATAAAATGATGTCTTATGTCTATGTGCTTGGTTTTACTGTGTTTAACTGGATTATTAGTTATAGCAATCGTAGACTGGTTATCTATCCTAATAGGAGTTTGAGTGTAAGCCAAACCGTAATCCCGCAATTGTTGTTGTATCCACAGAACCTGTGAACAGCAACTACCAGCAGCAACATACTCGGCCTCGCACGTTGACACGGCTATCGAAGTCTGTTTCTTGCATTGCCAGGAAACGAGTCTACCTCCTAGGAACTGACAACCTCCAGTTGTTGACTTGCGCGTCAAGCTGCATCCTCCGTAGTCCGAATCCGTGAACGCCTCCAATTCCAGATCGCCCTCCGCGTGATACCAAAGCCCCAGCTTTGGTTTCGACTTGAGGTATTGAAGAATCCGCTTCACAGCTTTCATGTGCATCTCTTTCGGATTAGCTTGAAACCTAGCACAAATACAAACAGCAAACATAATGTCAGGTCTTGAAGAAGTTAAATACATAAGTGATCCAATCATGGCCCGATATAATGTCGGATCCACATCGGTATCACTTTCAGTACCCGGTCCGAGATTGTGATTCACTTGAATCGGCGTGCTGAAATGAGCTGTCAGTTTTGTCCCTTCCATCCCGAAGCGCTCTAATATGTCGTAGACATACTTCGTCTGATGGATAAACATCACCTCCTTCTTCTGGTCAACTTGCAAACCCAAAAAGAAATTCAACTCACCCATTGCACTCATCTCGAATTTTGACTTCATCACCTTCTCAAAATCCTTGCACATTTGCTCGTCTGATAATCCAAAGATGATATCATCGACGTACACTTGTACCAAGATGAAGTGTTCTCCCTTTCGCTTTACAAACAGCGTACTGCCTATCCTTCCTCTTTCAAACCTATTTTCTAACAGATGGTTGGACAGAGTCTCGTAGCACGCCCTTGGTGCTTGATGCAATCCGTACAGAGCCTTATCTAATCGATATACTCTGTCTGGATATTTCGGATCTGTAAACCCCGGCGGCTGTTCTACATACACCAGTTCCTTCACTTTCCCATAGAGGAAAGCACTCTTAACGTCTAGCTGATAAACCTTAAAGCCCTTGAAGGAAGCAAAAGCCAGAAACAACCGAATTGCTTCCAACCTTGCTACTGGCGCGAACACCTCATTGTAATCGATTCCCTCCTCTTAGTTGAAACCCTTTACAACTAACCTAGCCTTGTTGCGAGTGACTATACCCCGATCGTCTCTTTTGCACTTAAAAACCCATTTGGTTCCTATTGCTATTTCCCCTCGAGGTAATGGAACTAACTCCCACACTTCTAGTTTCCTAAATTGAGAGAGTTCTTCCTGCATCGCTTCAACCCAGGAGTTATCTTTTAGTGCCATCTGCACGTTTTTCGGCTCTATTTGCGAGATGAAACAGGAATAGAGGCAGGTATGAAAGGCCTCGGAGTCATTTATCATCGACAACAACACAGTGTTGTTATTTAAACTACTCCTAGTCCTCACACCCGCATTAGGATTTCCTATGATGCTTTCTATAGGATGGTTTTTGTTGATCCTAGAAGTCTCTATCTCGTCAACTCTCAGATTATCTCCTAAATTTGATCCTATTTCACCTAACGGGGGAACAACCTCAGATTCCACATTTTCTTCCTCGTGGACAGTTTCCTCAGAGTTGGAATTTGTTGTCTGAGTCTGATTCTCATTTGTAGGTGCTTCTGAATCAGTGACTTCTGGAGATCCATCTTCAGTTGAAGTAGGCTCGGATGTTGATTGAAATGTGGTCCTCGGAAAGCTATGACCTTCGTCATTCAGATTCAACGTCGCCATGTCCTTTTCGATGGTACCTGCATTTTCATCCAAAGGAATGTTAAATGACTCAAACAGTTTGTCATAGTCAAATATCCATTCCGGACCTGTTTGGGGTTCATGTGTATAATTGTAACTTTAATGTTATACACAATCTCTACTGTACCATTAGTTTTGTTAAAAACCCGTTTGTTTGGTGAGTTCGACACATAACCTAGGAAGTATCCTTCGTCGGCCTTTTCACCAAACTTAGGTTGATGTTTTGTTCGCAATAAAGTACATGGTACCCCAAAAGGTTCGAAGCCAGTTAAATTAGGTGGCCGTTTATTCAAAATTTCATAACAGGTTTTGTTCAAAGATTTGACAGTAAGGACCCGGTTTAAAATATGACATGCGGTATTCACTGCCTCCCCCCAAAACATGGTACGAAGCTTTGAATCCGAAAGCATGGTCATTGCTGCCTCAATCAATGTCCTGTTCTTTCGTTCGGCCACCCCATTTTGTTGTGGCTCATAGGATGCACTAAATTGATGCATTATGCCCTTTGATAGGCAATATACACCAATTACAGTGTTTTTAAACTCAGTTCCGTTATCACTACGAAGCCGTTTAACCCTTGTTCCATAGGAATTCTCCACTTGGTCTAAGAACCCGATGAGCTTGGAAGCCGTCTCGTCCTTTGTACCTAGAAAGAAAGCCCAAGAAAATCATGAGTAATCGTCAGTGAAAACTAAACAATACCAACTACCACCTATACTCCTTTTGTTGATTGGTCCGAAGAGGTCCATATGCAACAAATCGAATGTTGTAGAGATGGAGTTCTGACTCTTGGACTTGTGTGCCTTCTTATGTTGTTTGCCCTTTTTGCACGGTAGACACTTATCCTCGAACTGAAAACTCTTCATAGGCACACCTTGCACCAATCCATTTTTCGTTATATAGTTCATTTTCCTCAGGTGCAAATGTGTCATACGTCTGTGCCATAAAACCGATTCAGTCTCCGAAGCTTTAGATAACAGGCAGATTGGACCCATCGAAGTTTCCGGCTTGTTCATATCGAGCATGTACAAGTCATTCTTCCTTGGTGCCCTCATCAATATCCACTCTTCAGGAATCTTGAAACCCGGTTTTAACACCAACGCCTCAGTATCAGTGAACAACACTGAGTTCTTCTTATCACAGATTTGAGATACACTAATGAGATTGTAAACCAGTTTATCAACGTGATAAACTTGATCCAACTTGATCGTCCCATTAATGACCACTCCAGTACCCGTGATGTTTCCTTCCTTATTTCCCGCGAATGATACAAATCCCCGATTCCCTCCCTTGAAGTCTGTAAGTAGACTTCTTTCCCCTGTCATGTGTCTGGAGCATCCACTGTCGACGAACCATTTGTTGTTTAGACCTGTGGTTATCTCCTGCACATGTAAGAAAATAGGTTAGTTATCACGGGGAACCCAAGCAATAACTGACTTGGTTATACCATTCTCGTCCACATACTTAAACTCTTTCAAATACCCATCTCGCCTTTCAGGTGACTTGGGTCGTTGAACTGGAGTTTGTTGTGGTCCCGAGTGATTTAAGTTCACTCTTTGCCTTTGAGTAGGCATTTGCTGTGGAGCTCTTGAATAATTACGATTATAATTCAATTCAGACTGATATCCTTGAGCTCTACCCGGTGTGTGATTTCTAACAGGAGTGTGTGACCTAACCGAAGTGTAAGCTCTGCTAGGTGTTGTGCTCCTATTATGTTGTTGTGGTCCAGACCTAGATTGATTAATGACTCGATTTGGTGAATTAGTCCTAATCACTTCTTTTGGTCCACCTTTCACCGGTATTTGTTTCACAGCCGGTTTTGGTGTAATTTGCACAGTTTTATCGGTACTCTGAGAACTACTAGTGCTCGCAACACTTGTAGAAGGCTTAAATGGTTCTGGCTTTCCTGTCTTAGGTGTATTGTCTACTTTCCTATACGGACAGCTAGAAGCAACATGCCCCCTTTCGTGACATCTAAAGCAAGACATTTTGTTAGTAGACTTCTTGTGTGTGCCCTTTGACTTAGGTGACTCACTAGTGTCTGGTTCTTTTGGTGCATCTATAGTGACTGGTTCATCATCCTGATCATTAAAGTCAATTTTGTGTTTTCCTACAGGTGTATCACTAGAGGATGGCACAAATTTAACTTTCTTAATCTTAACATTGCTATCAGCCACCTTAGGCACATTTTCTTTTACAGGTTCAGACACTGGTTCAGATATTTCCTCTGAGTCTACTGATTTCTCAGTTTTCTCCTGAGGTTGAGGGACATAGTTGTCATTAAACGGTGGAGGAATCTCATGAAATCCTAGACCTACCGGCTTTTTAGATTGACGTTGTGCATCTAAAATTTTCCCTAGGTTAAGACTTGAGTTCCTAAACTTTTCAAGTTTACTATTTGCCTCAGCTACCTTCACCTTAGACTCAGCTTGCTCTCTGTCTCTGGTTTTCAGCTCCTTGGTTAATGCCTCAACATGTTCATACATGAGTTCTAACCTAACACACTGTTCGCTCAGTTTGTCCTTTAGAACAATAACATCTTGTGCATCAGCCTTAAGCTTATCCCTAAGATCTTGCTTTATATCAATCAGGCTAGCATTATCTGATTATAAAGATTCATTTTGAGCAGATATATTTTGATGTGATTCTAGTACTAACTTTAACCTATCGTTAGAAGTAGCACATAAAACACACAATTCATGGAAAATAGAGAAATTCAGACTTACCTTTGTATGATCTGATTCTACGTTGGCCATCTGAGCGGCAAACTCCAAAATCGTCTAATCATCCGACTTCTCCACCCACATCGGACTGCTTTCTTTTTGACTGCTGTCCCCTGTGTTCTGCTCTGCTCCTTCACATCCACTCTCAGTCACTTCAGCCATAAAGGCTCTAGCGTTCGTTTCTGGATGGGTACTCCAGTCGTAAGTACCGTCCAGCTGTCGGTCTGATGTGACATTAGATAACAGATTGACTGGTTGAAGTACTCGGAAGATATCACTGTTGTGATTGGTTCTGATACTGTCCATGATTCTGATTCTGCCCTTGGTAATTCTCTACCTTCAGTCTCTGACACTCTCTAGCGAAGTTTCCTAACCCTTGACAGTTGTAGCATTTTACTTTGGACTTATCAAAGCCAATCCTGTTGTTACTCATATTCAGATTTCTTCCAGTCCGTTTAATGAACCTCTTAACCCGTTGAGTTACCATGGCCAGTTGCCATTGGAGATCCATCTCATCAAGGTCATCAGGGTCTACCTGATCGTAATCCTCATCCCAGAGTGCAGGATCGTTGATTTTTCCCTGAACGCAATTTCCGTATGCGGCCACGAATGAAGCCAATAGATTTAAATGGTCTTCAGCCGATTTAGCACTCATAGGCATCTTAGAATAACTCTGAGATGTAGATGCCGGTGTAGCCTGATGTTGCTGTTCTTCTGGTCTACTAAACCCTAAGAAAGCTCTACTTTGTGCGTCCTCTGGCTCATCTGGTGACGATGTTTCTCCCGAGAATAAGGCTGTGGTTGTCTTCATTTCGGCTGCCACTGAAGGTTATGATTTTCCAAAATACATTGCTGGATTTTGAACTTGTTCATAATCCGTTTCTGCCTTCAGTAATTCAAAATGATATGCCTCAGCGTTCCCACCACATTCTCCAGAGTCAGAGTATAGTATTTATCCTCATCATGCTTAATCGAGGCCACGTACTTCGCCCATTTGGCCGGTAAAGCATCCAGAAGCTTATTATTCTTTTCAGTGTCGCTATACTCAATATCATGACTTTCTAACTCAGTCCGCAGATGATAGAAACGCGTGATAGTGTCCTCCAGCTTTTCATCCTTCAACGCCTTGAAGATAACGAACTACTGCTTGAGCATCTCTATACGTTTCCTTCTTACCCTCGGGTTACTCTCACACATTTTTTCCAATGACTCCCACAGCTCTTTCGCTGTCTTTTGATTTCGGAAAGTGTACAGTATGTCCTGAGGTAACGCCATTCTTATGATAGCGTATGCACGGTTCTCTGCTTCAAACAGCTTTTTGTCATCGTCCTTCATTTTATTATAAGTAACAACCTTTTGTCGTCCTTCTATCTTAGCTGTCGGTGGAATGTATCCCTCGTCGATACAGATCCACATACGCATATCATTGAATCGCACAAAGTCGGCAAACCGATCCTTCCACCAGTAATAGTCTTCAAGTTTCATCAGTTTAGGCGGAGTATTTTCTTTTCCGACCTCGTGATCCATCTCCAGAAATCGTTGTAGATTTGTCATTGTTTCATAGATAATTGGATTTTAACTTAATTAATTGAATTCGAAATTAATTTAAATTGATTCTCTCGAATTTTGGTAAATTCGAAACTAATTAAATTTAAACCTATTTGGAATTAAATTCGAGTTAAGTGTTTAAATCCAATTAAAGTCGAAAGTGATGACAAAGTCGAAGGTCTCCAAAGTCGAATGTCCAGGAAAACTCGAACTCTACTCAAAGTCGAACTCTAGGCAAACTCGAACTTAGGTCAAACTCGAAACCCAGAAAAATTCGAATCTCCTTTATTCGACTTTAGTGCAAAGTCGAAGCCTAAAGTAAAATCGAAATGGGCAAACTCGAAAACACTTTTTAGGAAACTCGAAAGGAGCGTATTTTGGTCAAACTCGAGAACGAGCAAAACCCTAATTCTCTTTAACAAAGTCGAGCGCCGCAAATTCGAGAAACGGCTAATTTCTCGAGTTTTTCACGTTTTTCAGATTAAATCAATATTTTTACAAGTAAAAATATTGATGTGAACTACAACCAAGTATTTCCCGGATTCCAATTTGATAAGCTCGAAATATCCAAAAACAAGTGAGATTAACCGTTCAAAAGCGTCAAGAAACCTAGGAAGTATCTTTATGAACACGAAGAACACCCCCTAGTCTCTGATACCACTTGTAAGGTCTAGCTCTACACAGATCTATCTAGACGCGACACCGTCAACGAGTGCGGAATCCTCGTTAACGGCTTGACGGATATAACACTCACACGAAACACGGAGACTACCACAACGCTGTACAATCGACGACAAACGAACCTACGCAATGATTCTCTCCGAAAACTCTCACTATCAGCTGATAAACTCGAGATCGCCTTTTGCTAATTACCCACACAAAATCTGCAAAAGTCTGCTAATGATTCGAGTTAATCCCTAATTATAGAGGCTCATTCGAGTTTGTCATGGGCCAAACTCGAATCAGGCCCAAGGCCCATTCGAGTTTGTCCCCTTGACACTCTCGAAATTGCTTTATGTTGCACATTCGAATTTACTATAAATTCGAATGTCATTTATTGATGAATTCGAATTTATTCTAAATTCGAATTTCAGATATTAAACTTATGTTTTAACTTATGTTAGAATTTATCTTTGAACTTTATGTTTGAACTTCTTGTAATACATTACATCAAGTTCAAACATACAATCAATAACTATCAAACATATATAAACACATATATCAAACACTCGATAATATTCAATACTTTGCAATATCACTTGAACCAAAATGCTAATACACTTAGACTGCTATCGTCACACAGAGTGTACCAACAAATTTCATGAAAAACATAAGAACCACTTCAAAATGCATAAATTTAAAAATTAAATTTATAACTTAAAATCATAATTGGTATACACTATTAATAAATATCATAATCAAATATTAAAACTATCTTTAAAAACTAAGCTCAATAAATTATACACTAAATGCACAAATTTAAAAATTAATGCACAAAATTTGTCAAATGCACAAGTTCATATATAAAGTGGACAAATTTATCATGAGATGAGTAAATGTTTTTATAAAATGTATAAATTTATAAAATGTATAACTTTCAGTATCAAATGCATAATTTATACATCTAATGCACAAATTTTAAAGTGGTTCTCATGTTATCACAGTAAACTGAGGGGTTCTTACCGAAACTCAATCCTATACACACGCACACTGTAACACCCCTCCCGATCCCATAAGTGCTACTTCAACACAATATCATAAGTGGCAACATCGCAAAGACTCTATAACACAAATGTCCTAGGATAATGCAGATCACTGATATTTTAAAACTTTTCACTTAAACATCATTAACATATAATCAACTGGTTTACATCCCAAAAGATACAACCACTGTCAACACTAACATAACCACTAACAAGGGCAGATGCAACAACCTTCAAATAACAGCAAGCCCTGATCAGCAAACCCAGCTACCGATCCCTTCTCTGATCCCCTGAACATGGTATACTCGAATACGTAAGCTCGTGAGTACGCGTGGGTTAGACTCTGCACAAAAAACAAATAACACGCATAAACATAGCATGTACACACATCACAATCCCTGTCCCTAGCAATCAACAACATAATATAGGTTTGAACACACAACATGAGATCTGAAGCCCTGCACACAGTATCACTGAGGGGTTCCTTCCCCGGTTAACGACCGTGTAAGGCGGTGGGTAGCAAAAACCTTGTAGCACAGGCGCAAACCGGCTACAGGCCCTACCATGTATACACGCCCCAATGACTGTTAGGACAGTAAACCCACACGATCACCCATCGCGAATCAACGTCCGTATGGAACTCATCACGGAACCCGGACCGGATCTCATCTCATGCAAATATAACACATATATGAGAACAGAATCATACCTGAAGCTCGCGTCCCAGTCTCATACCCATTGCACAATATACACATAGTAGCTATATAGCTAAACTCGTAAAATGATCGTGCGATTTGCAAAAAGAGTCGAGTACTCACCTGATCAATCCGCTAATCCCGAACTCTCTGGCTCGGCTCAGCTCGCTGTTGGCTCGTCCCTGAAATCACACGAATCTCCACCGTGAATTCAAAACCAACATATATAGAATGCGGATTCAGACACGACACTTTGACCAAACCAAAACTGATAAATAATCCCAACCGAAACCCGAGTCCAAGACAAAACCCGATCTAAAAGCAACCCCAACGGGACCCCAAAACTCAGCCCAAACACCCCCACCAGACCCAACACCCCCAAGTTGGACCGGCCCAAACCCCCGACCGCGCCCGCACCAAGCCGCTAAATGCGCCCGCTTCCGGATTGCAGGCGTCGCGACCACGACCGCCCGTCGCAACCGCGACCATGGTCGGCTTCTTCTTCCTTGCTCGATTCTCAGATCAGTCCAGGAGTATTCAACTCCTTCCAAATCGGTTCCAGCCCCCATAAACACACAAAATCAGTACATATTAACTATCTATAAACACTTAACCCATTTCTACAACTTCGACAACATACCTCATGAAAATTAGGAACCCAATTCATGAACCCTCACCTTTGCACCTTAGAGTTCAAGACAAGGATGATGGTGAAGATGAAATTAAGATTCAACAACCAATTGAACTAGGAGGGGTTGATTTGCTGCAGGAGTCTTGCGAACATACACACACGCAGTACACACCTTAGGTTCCCAAAATGAAGAAGGTAGGAAAAATGAGAGTACACACTTAATATTTCTATTTTAAGCAACCCAGTACCTAATAATCCGAACCCGATATCACATTTTCAGTATTAATACTGTTTTAACCCATTTAATCTCGTGATCCCGAATATATAATTAATCCGCTAAAGTTTTAACCCGGTGACACTCAATTCGCAAACCCGACACATATCAATCCACTAATCGGGAGATATTTGGACCAACACAATAATAATTATTTAAACACCTACTAAAATAATTACAGGCAATAATTCTGAAAACGGGATGTTACACACACACTAATAAAAAATAACATATGCATACTTGTTATCCACTTATGATGTCATTTGGCATCATTAGGTCCCATGCTATTATATAACATGCGGATTTCGTCTCTAGCACAAGGTAAGTACACAGATGGTCCATGAAACTCAATACTTGCTTGACTTTGGTCCCGGAAACTAACTGTCGTCAACTTAGGCCTTAGGTTCAAGGGGTTTTTGTTTGTCTTTTTTGTCCTCACAAGGACCATTTATGTAACTTTTTAATAATGTTTGTAGTTTTGTTGAACATATAATGACTATTATCAATCATTTAATCACATAAACACTCAACAATCAATAATATTGTAGGTCCCAAAAGGTTTCCCTATTATGTTGCTCTATGCTGTAGAGGGGGGGGGGGGGGGTGAATACAACTATTTAAAATTCAACACACTTTCTCAATGTTTGTTAGTATTATCAACAAGTGTTAATTACAAACAAGCTTGAACTACGAAAAGGTTCAAGCTAAGATGACAGATACAATAGATGTTGTGCTAATCTAAGACACACTCAGACCAGTTACAATGAATACACTCACAAAGATTGACTCACTGTTTACAAGACAAACAGACAGATTGAACAAGAACAGCTTGGACACACTTAAATGTTTTATTCAAGCAGACTTTGCATGCATGAAAACACACTTCTTTGCACCTTCCGAATATCACACTCTTAATTTTCTCTCATTCCTTAGAAGCTTCCTTTTATACTTTCACAGAGAATCCAAGTGAAACTTCCTCATTGGACGTAAAGATAGTGGAGTGTCTTTCCAAAAAGACAAATTACTTTTCTGCATGTTCTGACAAAGGAGTTTTTGTCTATACATTGCGGAATCTTTGTCTTTTCCTTTTTGTCTCTGTTGAAGAAGGCTTTAACCAAAAGAGGAATGTCAACTTTAGACCTTTCATCTTCTTGTATTGCCATTTTGATATAAGAAATGGTCTGTCACGCATTTCAAATATCTACTTTGTCTTCATGTAACAGAACAGCGTGGGCAGTCTTAGCAGCTGCTGTTTTTCCACTTTGTCTTCGACATTGTAAACTGATCTTTTGGTCCAAGACAATACATGAGTACATGGAAACATACTTCATAAAGTGTTTAGCCTGTTCACAAAGAACAGGTTCTGTTCACAAAGAACAGGATACTTAGAATTTGTCTAAACTGCTCAACAAGCATGAGCAGCGTAGACAGTTTATGCCCAGCCTGTTCAACAGAATAAAACAGCTTGGATAATCTGCCTTAGTTGCAGCAAATGCAACAGGGTAAGCAGCTTCGACTAATATTGCAAATCACTTATCAGGTTTCTATAAGACATTAATTGGCCTTAAGTTATACCTTAAGTGCATCACAGGTTTGATTAATAATATCCCCCAAAGACGTATAACAGGTTTGACTGAGGCCTTTTGTGCTTAACAATCTCCCCCTATTTGCAATAATCAGTCTAAGCTGATTCTATCAATGATCACTATATATTTTTACATTAGATATTGTTGAAATGAAATTACAACATTGAAGTAAGGTAAAAGATCAGTTTATATATACACTGATATTGATTACAAACAACACATGTTTTCACATAAGTACAACTGATGTACTAAAGAAAATTACAACTAATGTAAAAAGATATATTACAACTGATTGAATAAAGTACAACCTATGTATAAGGAAATGTTCAACAAATTTGGATTGTTGATGGTGGGAGCAAATAATGGTAAGCCTGTCCAACTTATGGACAACTTCCATTCTTCATCTACTCAACAGTAGATGGACCTTCAAGCTGTGGCCTTCCTTCAAATATTTGTTCAAAGTTCTCTATGGTATCATCAATCTCTTCTATTTCAAGTCTGAGAAACATGAAATCAAGGTGTTGAAGTTCTCCTCTCTCATAGAAACCTTTGAGCTGTTCCCAGATAGTTGCTCTCCATTTTGAAGATTTACTAAAAGTATCAGAGAGTCTAAAGGCTTGATTGGGACCAACCTTATGCAGATCAGATGCCCTTTGAAAACACATTTTCTTTGTTAAGGAGTCCACAAAGATTACCCCTAGCTCAGGTTCTTCTATGACTTTGTCCTCTTCAGGTTCAACTCCCCTTGAAAGACTGTGATCTACCCCTTTGATCTCAATAGCAACAATGCCTTGATCAATCGTCATTAGGAGTTCTTCAAGCTCTGTATCCTTCCTCTTTCTCCTGGACTTCATTTTAGGTTCCACCACTGAGGTACCCTTAATTTGTTCTTCAGAGATCAGGCCCAGGTTTTTAAATCTCTCCATCAATGTTTTGACATATGCCCTGATAGTCTTAGCAGTTTCAGATTTTGACTGACTCAGGGCAACTGCCAATTCAACCCACTCTCTGTATCCCATGCAAGCAACCTCAATGTATTCATAAGCTTCCAATTCTGGACCCTTAGCACCTAGCCTGGTTATCTGAATCTTCCATTGCTTGCCTTTCTTTGAAATGGCGACAACTTTGACAATTGTTTCCTTGACAAGTCTTCTGTTGGCCACATGAAAGAATTTCTTCCTTGCCAGATTGTCAAAGTGTACTTGGGCTCTTGCTGAGGAGGATGCAGGCTTTGACTTGACCACTGAGACCTGTGCAACCTTTTCTTTCTCTCCCTCTTTCTCAATTATTGACTTTTTTGCAGCCTCTAGTAATTTCCTTTGAACATCCAAGGAGGTCATTTTAACTTTTCTTGCCTCCTTGAATGCAAAGGTCTTGGCAGCTATGGCAGAGGTTGCTTCCTTCTTCTGTCTTTCAAGGATCTCAAGCTGCTCTTCTTTGAATTTATAGTAAGTCTCCAAAGGAATGCCCATGTCTTTGGCTTGAGACTTGTCAAACTTGAGCTGAGCAGCTTTGATGGAGTTAGTATCCACAGAGGCTTTTCCTTTACCCTTTGCTGCTTTGATCTGAGCAACTTCCGTTTCCTCCTCTTCTTCTTCTTCCTCAGTGTGTTCCAATATTAAGTGCATCCTTCTGCTTGGCCAGTCCTCAGGAATGGATTCCTCCCCCTTAGATGGTGCAGGGCTTGGAGATCCAGCCTGAGTAGGCTGAGCAGTTTTAGAAGTTTTGAAGGCACCTTCAATAGGACCTGTTTGGGTAAGATCTGTTGCTTGTCCCACTGAAGCTGATTTCTCGTTAGAGGGAGATGAGGATTTCTCCCCCTTAGACTTGGTCTTTGAGGCATATATATTCTCCCCCTTTGAAGGAGATGGAACAGAGCCTTCAACAACAGGTCTGCCTGAAGGAACGGATCCAGCAGGCTGGTTAGCAGCATTTTGGCAGCAGGCTTGAAACCAACAACGCTATGCACAAAGAAAGCCAAATTATCCTTGACCTCTGCAAGCTGAGTAATACAGGTTTGAAGAGAAGAGGAATGAGAAGTGGCAAGGGATGACAGCTGGGAGATAGCATCCCTGTCAGATGCTATGAACACCAAATTTTGAAGCTGTGCAAGATTCAGTTCAAGAGAATCTTGCATATCATGAGAGTTTGAGGACACAAAATTGGATAGAGAGACCACTAAGGTATTCAGGCTGGCCAAAGTAGAAGGGAGAGTGTTTGAGCAAGTTTCAACAAGAGCTGACAGCTATTGGGAAACAGCTTTTAGTGTGGACACAGAATCCTGTTTGTTAGAAAGAATTGTGGAGAGGGAGGAGGATAGTTGTTGCAGCTGTGCAGTGAGTGCAAGCAGCTGAGAAGAATGACCAGCTTGGGGAGCACGGGTTGTGAAAGAAGTCCTGAATGAATCAAGGAACTTCGAAAGCTGGGCAGACACAAAGTCTGAAATGATTGAAGGGAGGGAGGTCATAGAGTTTTCCAAAGAGCCAACTTTGTTGGTCAACACAGACAGCTGATCCTTCAAAGATTGATCTTTGGGGGATGGAGGTGTATGGGTTGACCGTTTGGATTGAGTGGATGGTTCCATAGTCTGGGCATAAGTCAAATGGCCCAGCTTGGAAGGGTCAATGACACCTTCAGCAGTGGCTATATCTGCATCATGAGGTGAAGGGATAGGTGTGAGTGGCTTTTCAGATGCTATTGGTAATGTAGCACCTTCATCAAGACCTGGGGTGGTTCCCTCAGTAGTACCTTGGTCTTTAGGCACCTCTTCATGGGGAAAGGGAATGTGCATTTCAACATCATCAGTGGTGAAAACTGATGATGGAATGTGCACTTGGGGAGTAGCCACCAGAGAGATGTTCTGTGCCCCTGAGGTTCATCACCTTGGGTTGTTGGTCCTTAAACAGCTGTTGGGTGTGGAACAGCTGCATCACGAGGAACAGAAGTTTGGGGCTGATCTGCTGGATGGTCTATTCTAGCAGCTTGGGTACCTCGTGCAGAATCAGATTGTGTGTGAGAAGTTTGAGGGAGTGACTGTGTGAACTCAGTGTGGAGTGGAGAGGGCTCCTGTCTTTCAATGTCTTCAGCCTGTTGAGAGGCTTGGACAGTTGATGTGATGATCTCCGTTTGTACAACTGGTTCCTGTTGGAAAGAACTAGAGGGCCTAGGCTGACTCAGGGTGGACTCTTGTTGGAGTGAATCCTGCTCCAATTTTGTTGTACTTAGTCCCAAAATAAGAGAAGCTATTGCAGTAGGGGTTGCTTCTTTATCAACTTACTCTTGTTGGGAGGGGGCAGAGGGGCTAGTTTGGGATGATAGTTTCTTTTTGGAATTTGAGGGATGAGGTGGAGGATGGATGTTGTGGGGAAGTGATGAGGGGTTCTGTTTGAACTGGAGGTGAGACTGGGTCAGCAACAGGAGGGTCAGCCTGTTTCATGGTCTCATGTGCCACAAAGGCACTAGCCACAAAGGCTTCAGGTTCAACTGATGAACCAGGGTGACCAGTCTGCTCCCCCTCAGCCACTGAGGCTGATGGGGCAGACTTAGCTGTTCTAGCCCTCTTGCGGATAGGCTCAGCTTCACGACATTGTAAGGCCCTTTTTATCATTTTGGACCTTGATTTGAATTTTCCTGTTAGACTTTTTATTTCGATCATAGGGAGTTGTTTTGTAATAATTATTATCTTAGTATTTAGTCTTGTATTTAATTCCTTGTAGTTTATTTCTTTGTAATAGTCAAGGGACCAAAAGTGAGATTGTGTAATACTTAATTAAAGGAGCCTAGAAATAGGCTCCTAGGGTTTCTTTATGATATACGGTTGACAATTGAGAAAAACATCAGCCGCCACTTTTGTCTTCTCTCCAAACATTCTCTTTGTCTTTCTTCATCATTACACAATTATTGAGCATTGATTCTTCTTGTGTTTGATAAGAAACATTAAAGGTGCTGAAATATATACGGGATTACATATTACAATTGGTATCAGAGCTCAGAAAGGTGGATTTCAACTGAAAATTTCGGATTCTGCTGGGTTCCTTCAAGTGTTCTTCGTGTTCTTCATTTCCATTCGGTTAGATCTTCATTCCCCTCTATTTTTCTGTGTTTCTTGTGTTATAATAGTCTGTAGGTCCCAAAAGATATCCCAAGTGTATTGCTTTAAGCTGTAGAGGGGGGGTGAATACAACACTTCAAAAACTACACACAATTTTCTCAATGTTTGTATGTATTATTAACAAATGTTAATTACAAACAAGCTTGAATGCGGAAAGGTTCAAGTTGAGATGACAGATACAACACTATTTCTAACTAGTCTAAGACTGACTTAAACTAATTACAATGAATACACTCACTAAGAATATTGCAAATCATTTTCAGGTTTCAATAAGGCATATAACAGGCCTTAAATTGAACCTTAAAAAGCATCAACAGGTTTGATTAATAATCTCCCCCTCAGATGCAGAGCAGGTTTGACTGAGGCCTTTTTGTGCCTAAAAATCTCCCCCTATTTGCAATAACCAGTCTAAGCTGGCCTTATCAAAAGTCACTATATATTTTTACAGTACATTTGTTGAAACAAAATTACAACAACAACATAAAGTAAAAGATCAGTTTATATATACACTGATTTTTGATTACATTAGAACAATACATGTTCTTACAAAAGTACAACTGATGTACTGATGCATATTACAACTAATGTAAAAGGAGATTACAACATATGCAAATAAAGTACAACTAATGTACATTGGACTGTTTTTGTTGGGAGCAGAAAATGGTAAGCATGTCCAACTGATGGATAGCTTCCATTCTTCACCTGCCCAGATGGCAGATGGACTTCATCACACTGGAGGGGGAACCTGAAACATCTTTTCCAGCTCTTCCCTTGTTTCCTCAAGTTCTTGAACTTCACTTCTTATTATCATGAACTTGGGATCTTCAAGTTCACCTCTCTCAAAGAAGCCTCTGAGCTGATCCCAGACGGCTGCTCTCCACTTACTAGACTGCCTGAATGAAACTGCAAGTCTGAAGGCCACAAGTTGTCTCAGATCCACTTTGTATAGATCTGAAGCTCTTTGAAAGCATTTCTTCTGAGTTATGGGATCTACAAAAAATGCCCCCAGCTCAGGCTTTTCAATGATCTTGGCATCTTCAAACTCTATTCCACTAGGCAGGCTGTGATCAACTCCTTTCATTTCAATGGCATAATCGCCTTGTTCAATCAGTGCAAGGAGTAGTTCCATTTCAGTATCCTTCCTTGTCCTCCTGGCCTTAATTTTTGGATGTGTCACAAACACACCTTCACTAACTTCTTTGGAGATCAGGCCAAGGTTCTTTACTCTCTCCATCAGTTTCTTGACATATTCCCTGATTGTCTTAGCCGTTTCTGACTTTGACTCACTCAGAGCAACTGCCAGCTCAATCCATTCTCTATACCCCATCTGTGCTACATCAGTGTAGTCATATGTTTCTAATTCTGGGCCTGCTGCACCCATCCTTGTTATTTTCAACTTCCACTGACTGCCTTTTCTTTATATAGGGACAACTTTGACAATTGCTTCCTTGGCAAGCCTTCTTTCAGCAACATCTTGAAATTTTTTCTTTGCCAGGTTGTCAAAATGGTACTGAGCTCTTGCATGAGGCACTGTAGGCTTGGTCACTGAGACCAGAGTACCTTTTTCTTTTTTTGCTTCCTTCTCCCCTGCTGATCCCTTAGCAGCTTCCAATATTTTCTTTTGCACTTCCAGAGTAGACATTTTAACTTTCTTTGCTTCTTGAAGTGCAAATGATTTGGCAGCTTTGGCAGATTCTTCTTCTTTTCTAAACTTCCAGGGCTTGAAGCTGTCCATCTCTAAACTCAAAATATTTGTGCATAGGAAGACCCATTTCTTTGGCCCTGGCTTTGTGGAATTTGATTTCTGCTGCTTTCTGCTGTATGGGATCAACTTCTGCTATTTCTTTTCCTTTAGCTGCTGTAGTGGTAGCAGCTTCAGGACTTTCCTCCTCCTCCTCTTCTTCTTCTTCTAAGATCAGATGCCTCCTTCTGCTGCTTGGCCTGCACTCAGGAATAGTTTCCTCCCCCTTAGATTGAGCAGGGATTGGAGATTCAACCTGAGTAGGCTGAGCAGCATGGGAGGCACCCTCCAGTGTACCTGTTGAAGCTCCTGCTTGTTGACCAGTTTGTGCTGCAGGCACTGGTTTCTCCTTAGGAGAAGAAGTTTTCTCCTCCTTAGACTTAGTCTTAGAGGCAGACGACTTCTCCCCCTTGGAAGGAGATGGACCAGCACCTTCAACACCCGGTCTGCCTGAAGACACAAAGTCATCAGGCTTGCCAACAGTTTTGGCAGTAGGCCTGGGGCCAACAAGGCTATTCACTAAGAATGCCAAGTTGTCCTTCACCTCTGCAAGCTGGGTAAGACAGGACTGAAGAGAAGAGGATTGGGTATCAGCAATGGAGGTCAGCTTAACAATATTTTCTCTATCAGACTCAGTGAACAGCAAAGTTTGAAGCTGTGCAAGATGTAATTCGAGAGAATCTTGCACATCAGCAAGGTTTGAGGACACAGAATTTGATAGGGAGCTAATTAGGTTGTTCAGGCTGGCCAGAGTAGTAGGAAGAGTAGTGTTGCTAGAAGTTAGGAGAGATGACAGCTGTTGAGAAATGGCTGTCATTGAGGACACAGAGTCCTGTTGCAGTGAAAGAATAGAGGAGAGGGAGTTGGACACATTTTGCAGCTGTGCAGTGAGTGCTAACAGCTGTGGAGAATTATCTGTTTGTGGAGTAGCAGGGAAGGAGTCTTTGAACAAATCAAAGAACCCCTTAAGCTGTTCAGACACAGAGTCTGAAATAATAGAAGGTAGAGAGGTCATAGTAGTTTCCAAAGAACCAACTTTGTTGGTCAGCAGAGAAAGCTGATCCTTCAAAGGTAGGTCTTTAGGAGATGGAGGTGTATGGGTGGACTGTTTAGATTGGGTAGAGGGAGAAGATGATGAGGAGGCTGGTGTATGTGGATGTGATGGAGAGGGAAGAGGAACATTAGAAAGAAGCTCCATAGTCTGGGCAAAAGTAATGTGGCCCAGCTTGGAGGGGTCAAAGGGTCCCTTAGCAGCGGCTGTAGCTGCTTCATCAGGAAAAGGGGTTGATGTTGGGGGCCTTTCAGATGCTGCTTGTGTTGCAACATCCTCATGAAGGCCTGTGGGTGTTCCCTCTGCAGTGCCTTGGTGGAAAAGCACCTCATCATTGGGAGATGGGTATGCATTTCAACATCAGCAGTGAAGAAACCTGCTGATGGACTTTGCATGGAGGGAGCAGCCTCACCAGAGGGATGGTATGATCCCTGAGGTTCATCAGCTTGGGTTGTTGGTCCCTCAGCAGCTGTTTGGTGAAGAACAGTTGTATCATGGGGAGCAGAAGTTTGAGGCTGAGCTGCTGATTGGTCTATACCAGTAGCATGGGCACCTCGTGCAGACTCAGGGTGTAAGGAGATTTGAGTGGGGGACAATGTGGACTCAGTATGGAGTGGAGAGGTGATGAGGGGTTCAGACTGGACAGGTTTTGAGACTGGGTCAGAAACAGGTGGGTTGGCCTGTTCCATAGTCTCAGGTGCCACAAAGGCACCAGCCACAGAGGCTTCAGGGTGAGGAGCCTGCTCCCCCTCAGCCACAGAGGCTAAGAGAGTAGACTCAGACTGAGCTGTTTTGGCCTTCTTTTTCACAGGCCCAGCTTCAGCAGTTGCCAGGGTCCTCTTAACAAGTTTGGACCTGGCTTTGGATTTTCTTGTGGGAGCAGCAGCTTCTGGATCCACCCTCACAGCAGAGGGTCCTTCCACCAATCCTAACAACCTCCTCATTGGTGTGGATAGAGGAGGCTCATTTGGGAGTACAGGAGTGTAGAAAACTCTATTCCCTATTGCAGGGAATGCAACAGTATGAAGTAAGGGCTGAGAGTTGTACTGATACTCACAACAAATGTGTCTGAATATGAGGCTCAGAAACTTGGGATATCGGACAGCAGCTGGTCTTGGCTCTTGTTGCACCAGGTTCCTCATGTTCAGAAATATCCACTTAGCCATATCAATGGTAGTCCCATCCACCAGCTGTAGGACTATGGGGACTTCATCACGGCTCAGTTGGTCAAATGAACCAACTTTGCTGCTGAAGCTCATCATCACTGAGGCAAACAGAAAGCTGTAGGTAGGAGACAAATCCTTCCTATACAATGTTGCTCCAATTTTGGGTTCTGCTACACCACAGAAGCGTAGCAAATTTCCCATTTGCTCATTTTCAGGCTGGGGCATGTCATATGTTTCAGCAATGGGCAGATGAAGAACCTCCCTGAGAAGATCAGCATTAATCTCAATGGTCTGAGTCTCATTAAGAATAGTCCCCTTGATGACTTTGGTGTTGGGGTTGTAGGCACAAGTGTAGCAGAACTCGTAGACCATCTCCTGGTACAGGACACCAGGAGTAGCAGTCATAACATAGTTCAACGGATGAACTTGCAGAAACTCCACCATTTGATCGTAACCTTTCCCCACATAGTTTTTGGGGATTGTAAGGTTGGCAATGTAGTTTGTGGGTTTAAGGGTTAGCATTGTGGTGACTGATGGATGCTTCTGCACATCATCACCAACAAACACTGGTAGGAAGGGGTTATTTCTGTGAGCCATTTTAGGAGTAGAGAAAGTAGCAGAAGTACAAGAAACTTAGTCGAATATTTAGGGTTCTTAGAGGGCAGATGATAGTAGTGAGGAAGACGAAGATGAAACAGTATGAGGTATTTATAGGATTTGAATGTGAGTGTGTATGAGAGAGAAAGTTTTGGGCGGTTGATTTGAAAAAGTCGTTAACGGAAAACGGAACGGTTGTCCATGTCAGACCGTTTGTCAGACCATTTGAGCCCTTTTTAATCACTAACACACGTAACCCACATTATCCGCAGTAATTAAGTTAAATAAAAACATTAATTATGTAACTTAAGTTTGAAGAAAGGTAATTAAAACTGTTGGTCTAAGCTGTTGGTCAAACCTGTGATGAGCAGAGTCATCACAAGCTGTTCATTCTTCAAGCTGTTCCCTCAGCCTGTCCAACTATGTAGGAACAGGTTGTGTCCAATAGTTGAGCAGGTTAAAGATAATATCTTGTAAGTCAGTGTGAGGGAATGAGAGTGAAGAATGGACCAGAAGATCAGGCTGGACAAGTAAACTGTGTGTGTTCAGCCTGTTGTATGTTCAAGCTGATCAAGGATTTCAGAAAAATGGCTAAGTACATAACACGCAGAGCCTGTTCTGTCTAAGCTGTTCTGAGAAACTTGATCAGTGTGAGACATACACCGTTTTATACCTTTGAGGACACTTAGTCACTTTTGTTTAACATGCCCAGCTTGCTGACAATGTAATTAAACCTTGCTTCATCCAGAGGTTTGGTGAAAATGTCTGCAAGCTGTTCATTTGTGGAAATAAAACTTACCTCCACATTACCTTTCTGGATGTGATCCCTGATGAAGTGATGTCTGACTTCAATATGCTTTGTTCTTGAATGAAAAACTGGATTGTTGGAAATGGCTATGGCACTTGTGTTATCACACAGAATAGGAATTTTCCTATATACAAGCCCATAATCTTCAAGCTGATGCTGCATCCACAGAATCTGCCCACAGCAGCTTCCAGCAGCAATGTACTCAGCTTCAGCAGTAGAAGTAGACACTGAGTTCTGCTTCTTGCTGCACCAACTTATCAACTTACCACCAAGGAGTTGACATCCACCTGTTGTGCTTTTCCTATCTAGCCTGCAGCCTGCAATATCAAAATCTGAATAGCCTGTTAGTTTAAGGCTGGAGTCTTTGGGATACCAAAGACCCAAACCTGGTGTACCCTTCAGGTATTCGAAGATTCTTTTAACAGCATCTAGATGAGATTCCTTTGGATCAGCTTGGAACCTAGCACACAGACAGGTGGCAAACATAATATCAGGTCTACTAGCAGTTAGATATAGCAAGCTCCCAATCATACCTCTGTAAGCTGTTACTGAAACAGCTTTGCCACTGGTATCAACATCCAATTTTACATTGGTTGCCATTGGGGTTTTAATAGGAGAACTTTGATCAAATTTAAACTTTTTCAAGAGATCTAAGGTGTACGTTCTTTGATTTATGAAAATTCCAGTTGAGGTTTGTTTAACCTGTAATCCTAAAAAGAAAGTAAGTTCTCCCATCATACTCATTTCATATTTAGATTTCATGAGTAATGAAAAATTCTTGCATAACTGCTCATTGGTAGAACCAAATATTATATCATCCACATAAATTTTAACAAGCATAATATCAGATTTCACCTTCTTTATGAACAGTGTAGTATCCACTTTACCTCTGGAGTACCCATTACTCATAAGGAACTCAGTAAGAGTGTCATACCAGGCTTTAGGAGCTTGTTTGTGACCATAGAGAGCTTTGTCAAACTTATAGACAAAACCTGAATGATGTTCATTTTCAAAACCTGGAGGCTGCTTGACATAAACTTCTTCTTGCAGCTTTCCATTTAAAAATGCACTCTTCACATCCATTTGAAATACCTTAATGCTCTTATGAGCAGCGTAGGCTAGATACAAACGAATTGCTTCTAGCCTGGCCACAGGAGCAAATGTCTCATCATAGTCAATACCTTCCTCCTGTCTATAACCTTGAGCAACCAGTCTTGCCTTATTTCTTATGACATGACCTTGCTCATCCATCTTATTTCTGAAAACCCATTTAGTGCCAATTATAGTTTTGCCTTTAGGTGCAAGGACCAGCTTCCATACCTTGTTTCTCTCAAACTGATTGAGTTCTTCTTGCATGGAAGTGATCCAATTGGCATCTTTTAGTGCTTCATCCACTTTCTTTGGCTCCATTAGTGAAACAAAACTAGAGAACATACAGAAGTTCCCTAAGCTGTCCCACCTTGTTTGTACCCCTTTGTTGATGTCACCAATTATTTGATCATTGGGGTGACATCTGATCCACTTAGGATCATTCTTCAATGATGATTCTCCTGAGTTATCAGCATCTTCAGCAGGTCCTGTTGAACAGCTCTCAAGATTTTCAGACATACTATTGTCTTGAGCCTGCTCACTTGTTGAACATGACTGACCACTGTTGAACATATCAGTAGAGGAGCCAGGAAAATCAGCATTGATGGGTTCAGGACATGCAGTTGTAATTAGTTCAGTACACTTATTCACACAGGGTGTATTGACATAATCACTATCATGCCCATCATGATTAACAGGTTCCACACTGGGTGTTGTGGAAGCTTTTGAGTCCTCTTCATTATTTGAATGCATCAGATCATCAAAGTTTAATTCTCCTGAAACTGATTCAGGAACAACTTTGGTGGTAGCATTCTTGGACTCTTCAAAGGTGACATTGATAGATTCATCTATCACCTTTCTTTTGTTGTTGTATACTCTGTAGGCTTTAGAGATAGCAGAGTAGCCAACAAACACACCTTCATCAGCTTTTGGTTCAAACTTTGCTAGTTGATCCCATTGATTCAAAATGAAGCAGGGACAACCAAATACATGGAAGTAACTGACATTTGGTTTCCTCCCTTTGAGCAGCTCATAAGGAGTCTTGTTGAACCTTTTCACCACTAAGGATCTGTTTTGGGTGAAGCAGGCAGTGTTAACAGCTTCAGCCCTAAATGATGAAGGTAAACCTGATGCACACAGCATGGTTCTAGCAGCTTCAATGAGAGTTCTGTTTCTCCTTTCAGCAACTCCATTTTGTTGTGGAGTTCTTACAGCTGAGAAGTTTTGAGTAATTCCTTTCTCTTCACAGAAGTCTTCAAGAGTACTGGTTATGAATTCAGTACCATGATCACTTCTAAGCTGCTTTACTTGAGCAGAGTTCAACATTTCCATCTTTTTCTCAAATCCAATAATTTCTCTAGCAGCCTCTCCTTTGTTCTTCAAGAAGATAACCCATGTGTACCTGGAGAACTCATCAACCATTACTAGAGTGTATCTTCTTCCTCCTAGACTTGGGACATTAACAGGTCCAAACAAGTCCATATGGATTAAGAAGAGAGGAGTATCAATAGAGAAGTTATGTTTGGATTTAAATGATGATTTTCTCTACTTGCCTTTCTCACAAGCTGTGCAGAGTTTATCTTTAACAAAGGTCATAGAAGGCAAACCTGTCACCAACTCTTTCTTACAGAGTTTGTTGATGTTCTTGAAGTTCAGATGTGACAGCCTTTTATGCCATAACCAGTTTAAGTCTGCATTTGTTCTTGTGAGAAAGCAGGTTTCAGTTGTGGGATCAGCAGATTGCATGTCCACAACATATACACCTTTCTTTCGTTGAGCACATAGCACAACTTTGCCTTGGGGATCCAATATGTAACCCAGGTGCTCATCAAAGTTAACCTTATAGCCAGAATCACACAGTTGGCTTATGCTAACAAGGTTATGTTTTAGCCCAACCACATAGGCTACTCTTTTGAACACTGCAGCACCAGCTTTAAGAGTTCCATATCCCTCAGTGGATCCCTGTACATTGTCACCAAAGGTGACTTTTGGCCCTTTTTCAGGCCTGAGATCGCTCAGCAGGTCCTTACAACTTGTCATATGCCCTGAGCAGCCACTATCCAAGTACCAAACCTGGGATGGTTGTTTTTCCTGCAGAGTGACAAGAAGAATATTAGTTACTTTTAGGTGAACTCATCACAGAGATGAGTTCTCCTACATCATCAACATTTGTTGATGGACTTGTGATGTCAACACTAATATTCCCTATTTGAATGGTATCAGCTTGAATACCACTCTCATTGGCTAAGCTGTTTCCAACACTGTTTATGTTGGCAGTGAGGGAAACATCAGAGTCAGCAGGCCTCATGTCCACAACTTCAGGACAGTCTTTGGCCAAATGTGTCTTCATTCCACATTTATAACATTTTCTTCTTTTAGCATTTTTGGAAGAAGACTTTTCAGAAACACATTCTGGGTTATTTCTGTTGATTCCGTCAGCAGATTTAGCGAACTTATTACTTTTGGATGAATCAACAACTTGAGTGGAAAGTTCAATAACCACTGCTTTTCCTGTCTCTTCTTTCCTCTTTTTAGGAGGGCAGATATCAAAGATAGGAAGCTTGATTGGCTTTTGACCTTCCACTGATTTAGGAAACTTATTCCCAGATCTCTCAGGCTGAGCAATGGCTTTGCCTTTGCTCTTCCTGAGATGTGATTGATGTTGCTTATCAACATAATCATTATTCCTGGTTTTTAAATACTTATTATCATTTAAAACCAGTTTACCACTATGATTAGAAAACTTATTTGAAATCACAGCAGTTTTGCCTTCAACCTGAGACTTACTCTTGTTAAAGGCAGACTGCTTTCCCTTTAAAAACTTATTTTCAAAATATTCAGCATTAAAAGGATTAGAATGCCTTTTTACACCAGCTTTAGACCCAAAGTCTGTTTTGTCAACAGATTTGGTATCCACAGCTGCATTTTGGACATGCTTTCCTTTCTTTTGCTTGTGTGAATCAGCAGAACACTTAGCAAGCTTATTAGATGAAAGACTGATTTCATCAACATCTTTTGAGCTGGGTTCACACAAGCTGTCAGTGTTTTGATGCCTGACAAACCTGTTTGTTGAGATTAATTTACCATTCACTCTTTTAATAAAAGGGTTTGGAAGCTCACCAAGAGTGGACAAGTCTTCTTTTAAATTATTAACCTCAACAATGGAAGCTGCTGTGTCAAGATCCCCTCCAAGATAGGCTTGGATTTGGGCAGGGATCTGCTGACTTATACAGTGGCTGACTTTTTGTGCAGATTGGCACCAAGAGTCAACTATCTTTTGAAGCTTAGCATGTTTTATATCTGTTTCTCTCTTTTCTTCCAGTAAAATGGAATTATGTGTTTTAATTCATCAAGCTCAGCTTCCAACTTATGGAAGTTGTCCAGTGCTGCAGCCACATCTTCGTTCGCATGAGGCCCTGCCTCCCAGATTTTAATAAGCGTTTGGCACAGTTGCTCAGCTTCAGTTGGAACATTTGATGGCCCGGCTTCTTGAACTTCTGGCTGCTGACTTGTCGAAGGCCTTGACGCCTGAGTTTGACTCGCTGAAGGTCTTTGTCTGCGCCTTTGAACACGCTTTGGCGGTGGTTGTTGTTGTTGTTGTTGTTGTTGTTGTTGTTGTTGAGGCTGCCCAGCTCGAAATTCAACTACCCCTGCCCAGTTGGCAGCATCCGGGGCTTGAAAGTTCCTGTCCAAGATTGCTCCGAATAATGGACGCTCAACAGGAACAGCCAACCTTCCTCTGTGCGAGGAACAGTCAGCGAAAATCCTTTTGTCCATAACAGCAACACTTTGAATGACGTTTGATGGCGGCAGATTTGGCAAGAAGTGCCTTATTAGCATCATGATGAACCGCGGATATAACAAAAACTGCTGATTTTCTGGCGCGGTGATCTGGTGAACAAATTCTGAGAAGAACATCTCCGAAAAACTGTAAGGACGATTATACACCATTACGACTATCCCCGATTGCATCTTCGCAACCATATAATCAAACCCTGCTTTCTTTGGAGCAAAGCACACCATGAAAACATGCGCAAGAAACCTCCATTGTCCAATTAATCCACTCTTCATATATGAAACTTTTGTGACGTCTTGACTGTATCCCATTCTCAGAAAGGCCGCTTGCCTTATACTCAGAGGAAACTCTATCGGACCAGCTTCTTCTTCTTGTGTGCCCAGCTGCAACACTTGTCGCAGCATATCTGCCGAGAATACCAATGGTTGTCCAGCAATTCGAGTGCGTAGCACTGTCGGTGTGACCGAGCAGTCTACCTGCAAATGATCGTAAAATTGACGAATGTAAGGCAAAACAAGCTGCACATTATGAGACAGTGCAAAACCGATCCTAGACTCTACTAGGAAATCAAGCACTTGTCGGAATCCCTGCGCCTCAGGGAGATTGTGATCTGGATGAAGCACCATATTGTGCTTAGGCACAAACGCTCGAACAGCCATTTCTGCACAATAAACAAAACTTTTAGATTCATTAAAAATCAATAAACTTGTTTAAATTCAAATCTGTTTTATTTTGTACTTGTTTAGGGACAAAATCTAACACAATTAAATTTCTAGAAGTTTAATAACATTTAAATTAAATCATGCAAATAAAATATAGAATCGAATGTATCAGATTCGAATAAGTCCCTTTTTAATGACAGATTCGAATCAATTGCCCTCTCGAATCTAATGACAGATTCGAGACACGGCATGAACAGATTCGAACCGCCGATTCTATTTCAAACACCAAATCTCTTGATTTTAACCTTTTTAGACTTAGAAAATTACATTCATTAGTCCTACTAGTTACTAATCACAGATATATGCCTTTAATTTGACTGTTTATCGGTCCAAACTTGGTAATTTTGGAAAAACCCTATTTCAACCCTTAAACCTTAAAAAAACGATGATGTAGCCTAAAATTGTGTATAAAACTACATGAATCTTGTACAATCAAGTTGATTATACCTAGATGCAAGAGTAGAATCGAACACAGTAGCTTTAAACTAGACAAAATGTCGTTTAGGAGAAATACGATAGACTCGAGGATAGATTCGAAATCGCCGGTATTAGATTCGAGAGAGTAGATTCGACAACAGTAAGAATTAAATGTCTTCACTGTTGAACTATATATACTACCAACCTTCGAGTCTAAGGCCAGACTCGAATCTACTGATAGATTCGAAGCCTTCCTCATTCGAGTCTGTCCTAAACTCGAATAACCAAACACTTAGAAAAATTTCGAAAATTTTGAAATAACTTCAACTTTTTCAACCTTTTTCTACGGTATTGTGTAACAAGATAAACTATGCCCAATCTTTTACCCTAAGCACAAGATATTTCACGCAATGTTTATTTTATCCAACTTTGAATGCACCCTCAGTAATTTTTGACCTTTTACCTAAGTAAAAATTAAACTAAAATAAAATAAAATAAACTAAGGTAAAATAAAATAAAATAAAAATAAGATAAGTAAACCTAGAAAATTTTAAACTTGACTAAAAATTTAACTAAGACTTACACTAAACTTATTAAAATTAACAACCTATGCTAAACTCTAAACAAAATATTTTTGATGAGTATAGTCTAAGAAAGGTTCAATCAGATAGCGATGTCTGATACTTACTTTCAGTACTTAAATTTTCACACTTTAGGAATTTTTGATTCCTTTGATTGTTTGTCATGACATACCTATTTAGCCGATTGTTGGTATTTTACCCCTTTAAACACTCTACATTTCGGAATATCCCTTGGCATTTTTATTTATCAGGAAATTATCTTACGTGACTCAAACATAGACATACTTTTATGATCAAGGCACACAGACAAAGAATCTAACTTGTTGGTATTTGCAAACTTTCTTTAAAAGACAAACATCGGACACAGGTCTGTATTTTCATACAACAAAGTGTCTTAGTTCGACTTAAGGTTTATTTTTAAAGTTAGCAGACAGCGGTGACAGGTCTGTACTGACGTACAACAAAGCGACATATCTGCTAACCCGAATCTAAACAGAGACAACAGGTCTGTACTTACGTACAACAGAGTTGCATGTTTTCGACTCTCAATTTTGTATGATTTTTCTATTCTTTCCATTTTAAGATGTATTTGATGTTGCCATACATCCCCAGAAAGTTTGCATACCTCATTTAGACTCAAAGTTTGTATGTCTTGTACATAAAAATTAAGACCGATTGGTCATACATCTAAGTTAGTGACACGCTTGACTTTTTCTAGAATATTTTATTAGCCTTGAGATTCCCTATATGTATTATGCCTACCAACATATCAAACTAAATAAAGTATAACACTTAGAATTTAGTTGCATTATGTGTGAAAGCCTAAACACTTAGAGTTTGTAACGACTGTGCTAATTTTCGTCACTTTAAACCTATGCTTCTAAGACTTAACTCTTTTTTCTGATATTCTCTTTTATTGTATTTTTATGATTTTCTCTCTTTTTTCTTTTGTTTTTCATAAGAATTAAGATAACCTACTAACTTACTAAAAATAGAAACTTACTAAGAATAGAAACTTTCCTAAATTAGCAGACTACTGTAAAAAAAGAAAAACTACGACTTATAAAAGAAAATACGCTACTACTACTAAGGTCAATTTACTCTGGGTTCCGCATTCCATTCAGTTGAATTAAATACTCAAACCGTGACTTATCAAACGCTTTGGTAAATAAATCTGCATTATTATCTTCTGTTGCCACTTTTACCAGTTTGATTAAGTTCTTTTCAGCACAATCACGAATAAAATGATGCCTTATGTCTATGTGCTTTGTTTTGTTGTGTTTAACTGGATTATTAGTTATAGTAATTGTAGATTGATTGTCTATCCTAATTGGAGTTTGAGTGTAAGCCAAACCGTAATCCCGCGATTGTTGTTGTATCCACAGAACCTGTGAGCAGCAACTACCAGCAGCAACATACTCGGCCTCGCACGTTGAAACGGCTACCGATGTTTGTTTCTTGCATTGCCAGGATACCAATCTCCCTCCTAGGAACTGACAACCTCCAGTTGTTATTTGCGCGTCAAGCTGCATCCTCCGTAATCAGAATCTGTGAACGCCTCCAACTCTAGATCTCCCTCCGCGTGATACCAAAGTCCCAGCTTCGGTTTCGACTTGAGGTATCGTAGAATCCGCTTCACAGCCTTCATATGCATTTCCTTCGGATTCGCTTGAAACCTAGCACAAATACACACAGCAAACATAATATCAGGTCTTGAAGTAGTTAAATACATAAGTGACCCAATCATGGCCCGATATAAAGTCGGATCCACATCGGTATCACTTTCAGTACCCGGCCCGAGATTGTGATTCACTTGAATCGGCGTGCTGAAATGGACAGTCAACTTTGTTCCTTCCATCCCGAACCTCTCTAATATGTCATAGACATACTTGGTCTGATGGATAAACATTCCTTCCTACTTTTGGTCAACTTGTAACCCGAAAAAGAAATTTAACTCCCCCATAGCACTCATCTCGAACTTAGACTTCATCACCTTCTCGAAATCTTTGCACATCTGTTCGTCTGATGATCCAAAGATGATATCATCGACGTACACTTGTACCAAGATAAAGTCTTCTCCCTTCCTTTTAACAAACAAGGTACTATCTATCCTACCCCTTTCAAAACCGTTCTCTAACAGATGGTTGGATAGAGTCTCATACCACGCCCTAGGTGCCTGATGCAATCCGTATAGAGCCTTATCTAAACGATATACTCTATCAGGATATTTTGGATCTGTAAATGCGGGCGGTTGTTCTACATACACCAACTCCTTCACTTTCCCATATAGGAAAGCACTCTTAACATCTAACTGATATACCTTAAAGCCCTTGAAGGAGGCAAAAGCTAGAAACAACCTAATGGCTTCCAGCCTTGCTACTGGTGCAAATACCTCGTTGTAATCGATTCCCTCCTCTTGGTTGAAACCCTTTACAACTAGCCTAGCCTTGTTGCGAGTGACTATACCCCGATCGTCCCTTTTGCACTTAAAAACCCATTTGGTTCCTATGGCAACTTCCCCTTGAGGTAATGGAACTAACTCCCACACTTCTGGTTTCCTAAACTGCGAAAGTTCTTCCTGCATCGCTTCAACCCAGGAGTTATCCTTAAGTGCCATTTGCACATTTTTAGGCTCTACTTGCGATATGAAACATGAATATAGACATG
Organism: Centrapalus pauciflorus; assembly: GCA_020465985.1. Classification (NCBI taxonomy): domain Eukaryota; kingdom Viridiplantae; phylum Streptophyta; class Magnoliopsida; order Asterales; family Asteraceae; genus Centrapalus; species Centrapalus pauciflorus. Next base: position 53,378 of record JAANYP010003377.1, on the reverse strand, counting down.
TGTGATATGCCTCGGAGTCGTTTATCATCGACAACAACACAGTGTTGTTATTTACACTACTCCGAGTCCTCACACCCTCGTTAGGATTTCCGATGATGCTTTCTAATGGATGGTTCTTGTTAATCCTAGAGGTCTCTATATCATCAACCCTTAGATTATCTCCTAAGAGATCCTATTTCACCTAATGGGGGAACAGGCTCAGCTTCTACATTTTCCTTTTCATGGACGTTTTCCTCAGAGTTGGAACGTGATGCTTGAGTCTGATTCTCAGTGGTAGGTGCTTCTGGAACATCGACTTCTGGAGATCTATCTACAGTCGCAGTAGGCTCTGATGTGGATTCAAATGAAGTCCTCGGAAAAATATGTCCATCGTCATTCAGATGCAACGTCGCCATGTCTTTTTCGATTGTACCTGAATTCTCATCCAAAGGAATGTTAAATGACTCAAACAATTTATCATAGTCAAATAACCATTCCGGACCAGTTTGGGGTTCATGTGTATAACTTGTGACTTCAATATTATACACAATCTCCACAGTACCACTCGTTTTGTTAAAAACCCGTTTGTTTAGTGAGTTAGGCACATAACCTAGGAAGTATCCTTCGTCGGCCTTTTCACCAAACTTCGGTTGATGTTTTGTACGCAATAAGGTGCATGGTATCCCAAACGGTTCGAATCCAGTTAAGTTAGGTGGCCGTTTATTCAAAATTTCATAACATGTTTTGTTCAAAGATTTGACTGTAAGGACTCGGTTTAAAATATGGCACGCGGTATTCACTGCCTCCCCCCAAAACATGGTAGGAAGCTTTGAATCCGAAAGCATAGTCCTTGCAGCCGCAATCAATGTTCTATTTTTACGTTCGGCCACCCCATTTTGTTGAGGTTCATATGGTGCACTGAATTGATGCACTATGCCCTTTGATAGGCAATATACACCAATTACAGTGTTTTTGAATTCAGTCCCATTATCACTACGAATATTTTTAACCCTTGTTCCGTAGGAGTTCTCCACTTGGTCTAAGAACCCGATAAGCTTGGAAGCCGTCTCGTCCTTTGTACCTAAAAAGAAAACCCAAGAAAACCGTGAGTAATCGTCAGTGATAACTAAACAAAACCAACTACGTCCTATACTCCTTTTGTTGATAGGGCCGAAAAGGTCCATATGCAACAAATCGAATGTTGAGGCGATTGAATTCTGCTTCTTGGACTTGTGTGTCTTTTTATGCTGTTTGCCCTTCATGCACGGTAGACACTTGTCCTCGAACTGAAAGCTCTTCATTGGCACACCCTGCACCAGTCCATTCTTCGTTATGTAATTCATCTTCCTTAGGTGCAGGTGAGCCATGCGTCTGTGCCACAGTACGGACTCCGTCTCCGAAGCTTTGGATAATAGATAGATTGGCCCCATCGAACTCTCCGGCCTGTTCATATCCAGCATGTACAAGTCGTTCTTCCTTGGCGCCCGCATCAGTACCCATTCTTCAGGAATTTTGAATCCCGGCTTTAGCACTAACGCCTCAGTGTCAGTAAATAACACTGAGTTCTTCCTATCACAGATTTGAGATACATTAATGAGATTGTGAACCAGTTTATCAACGTGATAAACTTGGTCCAACGTGATTGTCCCATTAGTGACCACTCCGGTACCCGTGATATTTCCACCTTTGTTACCCGCGAATGATACGAATCCCCTATTTCCTCCCTTGAAGTCTGTGAGTAGACTTCTTTCCCCCGTCATGTGCCTGGAGCAACCACTGTCGACGAACCACTTGTTGTTTGGACCTGTAGTTATCTCCTGCACATGAAAGAAAAGAGGTTAGTTATCACGGGGAACCCAAGCCATGACTGACTTGGTATTACCATTCTCGTCCACATACTTGAACTCTTTCAAATACCCATCTCGCCTTTCAGGTGACTTGGGCCTTTGAACTGGGTTCTGTTGTGGTGCCGAGTGATTTAAGTTCACTCTTTGCCTTGGAGTAGGCATTTGTTGTGGAGCTCTAGAATAATTCCTATTATATGGCATTTCGGACTGTGATCCCTGAGCTCTTACCGGTGCGTATTGTCTAACTGGAGTATGAGACCTAACTGGAGTGTGTGACCTGCTAGGTGTTGTGCTCCTATAGACTTGTTGTGGTGCTGACCTAGATTGATTAATGACACGATTCGGTGAATTTGTCCTAATCACTTCCTTTGGTCCAACCTTAACCGGTGTGTTTTTCACAACTTGTTTGGGTGCGGCCTGCACAGCTTTCTCGGTACTTTGAGAACTGCTGGTGCTCGCCACACTGGTTGAGGGCTTAATAGGTGTTGGATTCACTGTCTTAGGTGTAACATCGGCTTTCCTAAGCGGACAGTGAGAAGCAACATGCCCCTTCTCGTGACATCTAAAGCAAGACATCTTATCTATGGACTTTTTGTGTGTTCCCTTAGATATAGGTGTCTCACTAGTGTCTATCTCCTTTGGTACATCTACGGTGTCTGGCTCATCGACCTGATCAGCCCAAGCAATTTTCTGTTTTCCTGCAGGTGTTTCACTGGAGGAAGACACAAACTTTACTTTCTTAACCTTGACGGTTGAGTCAGCCACCTTAGGTGTATTTTCCACTATAGGCTCTGGTGTCGGTTCAGGTAGGTCCTCTAAGTCTACTGATTTATCAGTTTTCTCCTGAGGCTGAGGCACATAGTTCGCATTAAAAGGTGGAGGAATTTCGTGAAAACCTAGACCTACGGGCTTCTTAGATTGTCTTTGGGCATCTAAAACTTTCCCTAGGTTTAGGCTCGAATTCCTAAATTTCTCCAGCTTGCTATTTGCCTCTGCTACCTTAACCTTTGTTTCAGCTAGCTCTATGTCCTTGTCCTTAAGACTTTTGGTCAAGGCCTCTACGTGCTCATACATAATCTCTATCCTAACACACTGCTCACTCAGTTTGTCTTTTAGAACTACTACGTCTTGAGCATCTGCCTTAAGCTTTTCTTTAAGATCTTGTTTGATATCATTTAGGCTAGCATTTTCAATTTTTAAGTTCTCATTTTGAGCAGTTATGGTTTTATGTGATTCTAAGACTAGATTTAACCTATCATTAGAAGTAACACACAACACACATAATTCACGAAAAAGAGAGTAAGACAGACTAACCTTAGAGTTATCAGATTCCACGTTGGCCATCTGAGCAGCAAACTTCAGCACTGTCTGATCATTCGCCTTCTCTACCCACATCGGACTGCTGTCCGGTGTGGTCTGCTCGTCCCCATCACATCCAGATTCCGTGACTTCAGCCATGAAGGCTCTAGCATTCGACTCAGGATGTGAACTCCAGTCATACGTACCATCTAGCTGTCTGTCTGAAGTGACATTGGATAGTAGACCCGCTAGATTGGCTTGACCAGATGATGAACTTGGAAGGTATCGTTGTTGGGACTGATTTTGGTACTGTCCCTGATGCTGACTCTGTCCTTGGTATGTCTCCACTTTCGGTCTCTGACACTCCCTGGCGAAGTGTCCCAGTCCTTGACAGTTGTAGCATTTCACCTTGGACTTATCAAATCCTATCCCCTTGTTATTCATTTGCAGATTTCTCCCAGTTCTCTTAATGAATCTCTTAACACTCTGGGTTACCATGGCCAGTTGCCACTTAAGATCCATTTCCTCTAAGTCATCAGGGTCGACCTGATCGTAATCCTCGTCCCATAGAGCCGGATCATTAATCTTCCATTGAACACAATTTCCGTATGCGGCCACAAAAGAAGCAAGTAGATTCAAATGCTCTTCCGCTGACTTTGCGCTCATGGGCATCTTCGAATAGCTCTGAGTTGTCGATGCCTGTTGGACTTGAGGCTGCGGTTCTTCCGATCTTCCTAATCCTAAGAACGCGCGATTTAATGTGTCACCAGACTCTGCTGGTGACGACGTTTCTCCCGTGAAAAACGCTGTAGCAGTCTTCGGTTCGGCTGTCACTGAAGATTTAGTTGTATTTCCAAAATACATTGCTGGATTCTGGACTTGCTCGTAATCAGTCTCGGCCTTCAGTAGCTCGAAGTGATATGCCCGCAACGTTCCCACAATATCATCCAGAGATTGAGTGTAGACTTGTCCTCATTCAGCTTAATCATTGCCACTTACATAGCCCATTTGGCTGGTAGGGCATCAAGAAGCTTGTTATTCTTGTCAGTGTTAGTGAACTCAATCCCATGACTTTCAAGTTCCGTCAATAGATGATAAAACCGGGTGATGATGTCATCCAGTTGTTCATCCTTTAACGCCTTGAAGATTGCGAACTGTTGTTTCAACAGCTCTGTACGCTTTCTACGAACCCGAGGATTCCCCTCACACCTCTTCTCTAGCGACTCCCAGAGTTCTTTTGATGTCCTCTGAGTCCTAAATGTGTGTAGAATATCCTGCGGCAACGCCATTCGAATTAGAGAGAAAGCTTTGTTTTCGGCTTCAAACAATTTCTTGTCATCCTCCTTCATCATTTGGTATGACAAGACTTTCTGACGGCCTTCTAGTTCTGAGACTGGTGGAATATACCCTTCGTCGATGCACACCCACATGCGCATGTCGTTAAAACGCACGAAATCAGTAAATCGGTCTTTCCACCAGTAATAATCCTCGACTTTCATCAGCTTAGGCGGTGCGTTTGCCTTCCCGACCTCGTGGTCCATTTCTAGGAATTTCTGAAGATTAGACATCTTTTCGAAAGTAATTGAATTGAACCTTAATTAATTTAATTCGAAACTAATGTGGATTAACTCTTTCGAATCTAGATAGATTCGAATGTAATTAGATTCCAGTTTATTTGGGATTAAATTCTATTAAGTATTTTAATTCAATTAAACTCGAAATATGTCAGATTCGAAATGTCCTTAGATTCGAGGGTCAGCAAACTCGAAGTAACAGCAGATTTGAAACCCTTATCGAAACTAGACTAGACTCGAACTAGACTCGAAACTAGGTTAGACTCGAGATCCTATTCGAATGAAGCAACAGACTCGAAACTAGGTAGATTCGAAACTCTCTGAAACAGACTCGAAAGGAGCGTATTTTGGTTAGACTCGACACTAAGTGAAACCCTAATTACCCCTATTAGATTCGAGCGCCGCAAACTCGAAAAACGGCTAACACTTTGATTTTTAGGCGTTTTGCAGATTAAATCACTATTTTTCCAACGAAAAATATTGATTTCGATCAAAAACGTGAAAAACCACAAAGTGTTTCCCGAATATGAATTTGCTAAGCTTGAAAATACGTTTTTGAGAGAAAAACCGTCCAACTAGCGTCATGAAACCTAGAATGTATCTAGATGAACACGAAGAACACCAAGAACACTCCTTAGGCTCTGATACCACTTGTAAGGTCTACCACTATACAAGATCTATCCAGACGCGGAGCCGTCAACGAGTGCGGAATCCTCGTTAACGGTTAGACGGAAACACTCTCAACTACGAAACACGGAGACTATCAGAGGCTGAACGAACGACACACGAACGATCCTACGAACTGATTCTCTCCGAAAGAACACACACCAAGCTGATAAACTCGAGATCGCTTATTGCTTAATCCCTCACGAATTCTGCAAAAAGTCTGATAATATCTCGAGTCTATCCCTAATTATAGACCCTGATTCGAGTCTGATGTAGGCCAAACTCGAATCTGGCCCAAGGCCCATTCGAGTCTGTCCATAAAGACATTCTCGAATCTGGGCTCTTCGAATCTATGGTTACATTCGAATCTATCACAGATTCGAATGTCAACCCATATATAATTCGAATCTAGCCTTTTACATAAACAACTAAGTGTTGAAACTTATGTTATTACTTATGATTGATTTTATCTTTGTACTTTATGTTTGAACTTCTTGTAATACATTACATCAAGTTCAAACATACAAACACTAATAAATATCAACCATATATAAACATATATAACACACACTTGCTAAAATCACAATGTAGGATCACTTAGACTGCTATCGTCACACAGGATGTACCAACATATATGGATTTAGGTTGCTCCAAGCACATGACTGGAAGAAGAGAATTGCTGTCCAACGTTGTTGAACAGTATTGCGGAACTGTAAAATTCGGGAACAACCATCAGGCTCACATCAAAGGATACGGGGACTTAGTTCTAAATAATCTGCAACAAAGGACTAGAGGTAACTTTTAGAGCTAAGAACTGCAGTGTAAAGAGTATGGATGAAAAAGAAATCCTAACAGGTTCCCGAAACTCTAACCTCTACACCATTGACGTAGCTAAGCTAATAGTGAAGGATAACATTTGCCTACTATCAAAATCCTCTTCAAAAGACTCTTGGTTGTGGCATCGAAGATTATCCCATTTGAACTTTGATAATATCAACAAGCTGACTGCCAAACAATTGGTTAAAGGACTTCCTGAATTGCGCTATGAAAAGGACCATCTGTGTGGAGATTGTGAGAAAGGAAAAATGAAACGGTCATCTCACAAACCAAAACCCGAACCATCAACAAAAAGAGTATTGGAGTTACTTCACATGGATTTATGCGGACCGATGAGGACTCAAAGCATAAATAGGAAACGATATGTGTTGGTTATCGTTGACGACTATTCACGATATACCTGGGTCAGGTTCTTGCGTTCCAAGGATGAGACAGCTCAAGAAATCATAGATTTTATCAAGAGTCTCGAGACCCAACAGCAGCTGTCAGTGCAATCAATCAGATCAGATAACGGCACGGAGTTCAAGAACTCGGTAGTTGAGGGCTTCCTTCGATCCAAAGGTATTCAGCATCAATACTCTGCTGCTCGAACACCTCAACAAAATAGGGTCGTGGAAAGGCGTAACCGTACGCTTGTGGAAGCCGCTCGTACAATGCTCACATACTCGAAGCTACCTCCATTCTTGTGGGCCGAATCCGTATCAACAACATGCTACACACAAAATCGCTCCATTATCCATAAGCTCTTTAATAAAACTCCTTACCAACTCTTTTTGAATAAAGTACCATTTATCAAGTACTTACGTGTATTTGGTTGCAGGTGCTATGTGCTGAACGACAAAGACAACCTCGGGAAATTTAATGAAAAGGCGGATGAAGCGATCTTCATTGGATACTCATCTAACTCGAAGGCGTATCGCGCATTCAATACCAGAACCAGAACAGTCAATGAAAGTGTGCACGTCACATTTGATGAGTTGGCTGAACTGGCACCCGAAGTTGATCAATCAGGACCTCGCATTACTCAAATGCCTGGAGACTCTTCCAATAACCCCATTTCTTCTTCTTCTTCTGATTTGGTTAATTTGTTTGATCCTTTTTATGTTGAATTTTTCGGTCCTAACGCTAGTGTTTCTAATGTTGTCAATAATGTAGGTGATCCTTCCAGTTCAACTGCGCCACAAAGTTTCTCCGCTCCATCTTCATCAACATAACCTCATCCATCTACATCATCCACCGACACATCCGCAGTTGAATCTACTCGTATAATACCCTCACATATAATACCAACAATTCTTCCTTCACCTGAACACTCGGGAATCAAACCGGAACCAGTGGTACCATCATTTGAAACCATTGACCATCAATCTTCATCCATCCCCACATTAACCACAGAGGTTCCATCCCGAGAACCCCTTCCACACGAGATTACACGAAGTCACCCAACAGATCAAATCATTGGTGATGTATCAACAGGAGTCTAAACTCGTAGGGCATCTGCTAATGAATGCCTCTTCGCATCATTCCTGAGTATGATAGAGCCCGCTCGTGTGGATGAAGCCCTGACAGATCCAGATTGGATAGTTGCAATGCAAGAGGAACTCAACCAGTTTGAACAGCTAAGAGTATGGCGGTTAGTTCCCAAACCAAAAGACCGTACAGTCATCGGAACAAAGTGGATCTCTAAGAACAAACGAGATGAGAACGACATTGTGATAAGGAATAAAGCAAGACTTGTTGCCAAAGGCTACCGACAACAAGAAGGGATAGATTATGACGAGACCTTCGCTCCAGTTGCACGGATCGAAGCAATCAGAATCTTCTTGGCGTACGCGGCACACAAAGATTTCAAAGTGTACGAAATGGACGTCAAGACTGCCTTTCTAAACGGTGAACTTAACGAGGAGGTCTATGTTGAACAACCACAAGGCTTTGTTGATGCACATAAACCCGACCATGTTTATGTGCTAGATAAAGCCCTCTATGGTTTAAAACAAGCACCTCGAGCATGGTATGATAGTCTTTCAAATTTCCTTATTTCTGTCGGTTTCTATAAAGGTGTGGTGGACACAACTCTGTTCACTAAAAGGGAAGGCCCACATATAATGCTAGTACAAATATATGTCGACGATATTATATTTGGATCTACTGACAGTAATTTTTGTAAGGATTTTTCAGCCCTAATGGAGTCCAGGTTCGAGATGAGTATGATGGGGGAAATGAACTTTTTCCTCGGATTACAAGTCAAACAACTTGAGGATGGGATTTTTGTGAACCAGTCGAAATATACTCTTGACATTCTCAAGAAGTATAAGTTAGACTCTTTCACGAGTATCGCAACTCCCATGGCCTCCAACTGTAAATTAGACACCGATCCTTCTGGGAAAAGTGTCGATAATACAACTTACAGAGGGATGATAGGATCCTTACTATATACTTGACTTCCAGTAGGCCGGATATAATGTTTTCAACATGTCTTTGTTCTAGATTTCAGGCCGACCCAAAAGAGTCACACCTAACTGCGGTAAAACACATTTTTTGTTATCTTAAGGGTACACCTGAACTTGGTCTATGGTATCCAAAGGTAACCGATTTTGATCTTACCGCTTTTTCAGATGCTGATTTTGCAGGTTGTAGAGTTGACAGAAAAAGCACGTCGGGAGGAATTCAGTTTTTAGGAGATAGACCAGTGAGTTGGTCTTCCAAAAAGCAGAATTGTGTTTCCACACTACAGCTGAGACTGAGTATGTAGCAGCTGCAAGCTGTTGCTCTCAAGTGCTGTGGATGAGAACACAATTACGCGATTATGGATTCTCACTCACCAATATCCCAATTTACTGTGATTCTCGAAGTGCAATTGCCATCTCTTGCAATCCCGTGCAGCACTCTTGAACAAAACACATAGATATCAGGTATCATTTTATTAAAGATCACGTAGAAAAGGGAACCATTGAGTTGTATTTTGTTGGCACGGAATACCAACTTGCGAATATATTTACTAAAGCTTTAGACGAACCTCGTTTTCAGTTTTTAGGATCCCATATCGGCATGTTGAATCCGCCTTCCAATTAAATATCATATATTGTCTTAAATAATTCTATTTCAATCTATCATGATTGAAATTCCTTTATTTTAGAAAATATCTGTTATTTAAATTTAAGGATTGTGTCACAAAATTGAAACTCAATATTTCCTTATCTGTGTATATTTTTAATAATTAATGATCCTGACAAATTGCTGTGTGAATTGTTCATCACAGAGTGGGATGCAAACAATATCCAGGTTTGTCTGTGTTTGTAAGGCTAAAAAGGGTTGTCGAGTTTAAATCTGAAAAAGAAAAGGAAAGGAACATGTATTTATTTGAGGGGGAGTATAGTTAGGATTGTAATTTTTATAACTCTGTGTTTCCTTTTAATTTTTTTTTTTGTAGTTAAATCTCAAATTCTAGGTTGGTCATGTTTTAATTTAATTTTTAAAGTTTAATTTAATAGGTCAGAAAATCACAAAAAGATTTTAACTTTCAAATTTATCAAAAAGCCAAAAACATTTTAGGTTATTTTCTTTTAGTTTGATTTATTTTATCTTAATTTAAAAAGATCAAAGAAAATACCAAAAATATTTTATTTTGAAGTCTCATAGAAAAACACAAAGATTTAACAAAATTTGGGCCACAATTTTTTTTATTTTATCTTGTTTCAATTTTTTTTAACCCAAAGTTATTAAGTTGTGTGTGTGTGTTGTGTAATGAAACCGGCGGCCCAAATGTCCTTTGGGCGCGGACCTTGCTCACCCGACCCGACCCGGTCGAGTTTAAATATGAGGGTCAACGGTCAATAACTTCATTCTCAATATATTTCTTCTTCCTTCTTCTCTTTTCTCTCTACACCGTCGCCAACCCACCTCCCACAACCTCCATTACCGTAGATTCAAGCTTTTGGACAATCTCTTTCCTTCATTTTTCTTGCATTTTCATCTTCGGCACTTCCAGGTAACCCATTTCTATACTTATTTCAGTATTTAACTCCATGATTAGTGTGTTTGATTCTTCCTTTTTTTCTTCATTTTTCTATTCGGTTTTTCTTAGTTTGTAGTACTTAAATGTGTGTTTTTCACTTAGTAGTAGTTAGATAAATTGTTCCTTATATGTTTTTAGATTAGGATCTGTAATTTCATGCATTTTTGTCACAATCACCACTATTCACGTTGCATGTTGCATGAACATCATTTAATGAACTGTTGCATTTCGGACCATCCGAATTCGGACCAAGCACCGAATTCGGATGGGTCCCTTAGAAAGATTTTCAAAAATTTGACAACTGTTCATCCGAATTCGGACTGTGCACCCGAATTCGGATCTTCAAAATTATGTTCAAAATTGTTCATTATTTTTATAAGTTATCATTCTTCATCCACTGTTCACCCGAATTCGGATGATATCCGAATTCGGTTCCCATCCGAATTCTGGATACCATCCGAAATCAGGTCCTTTCCATATCATTGCATACATCAACTTCGGTCCTCATCCGAATTCGGATCAACTTCATGTTCCACCCGAATTCGGACCACCATTCATTCCATTCCATGCATTTCGGACCAACATCCGAATTCGGTCCCTATTGTCACCTCATCCGAATTCGGACCCCCACATACCATTCATGAATCATCCGGATTTCGGCCTGATCCGAATTCGGTGACACTGTTCATCCGAATTCGGACCATCCGAAATCCAACACTTAGCATTTTTTTAAATTCTTCATTTTTCCATTTTTGCATTTTTTTTAAATTCAAAAATACAAAAAATATTTTTCCTCAAAGTGCACCATCGATTAGAGTTAGGACTAGTGTTTGAGTGAAAAAGTCTGATATAACATCGGTCTCTTAACGATTGACTTTGGACTCTATTAGTAGAATTTTATGCTACTAATAAAGACCTGATGCTAAACAGATCAGACAGTTTCTATTTCACACTAATCTAGACTTCACATCAATGCCTTATCAGTTGAGTCTTCTTATTCTAACTCTGTTGCACCTTGCAGGATGATGGAACCAGCAGTTGTTCTAACCGTACCCCATTCCCCCATCCCAAACAATAATGCCCAACTCCCAGAAGAATCCATCCTCCCCAACGCCGAGTTTGTCGAGTTCATTCCGCATAACTGGCAACTCGACGTTTCCACCTTGACCAAAGAACCCCAAACCCTAGCATTCGACATCCTCACTCGCCATCCAATCTACTACGCCTTATCCACCGCCATAGCTGTTCCCCAGATCTATCTCCAACAATTCTGGAACAGGCTAAAATATATTTCTGACCCCGAACCTCATTTCACATCCACCATAGACTGTGTTCCAGTCAAACTCACTATTTCTGCCATCCACCATATCCTTCATCTACCAGCTGAATTCTACTTTCCAAGCCGTGAATTTTTCGATCCCAACCCATCCGTCACTGAAACCCTATCTGAGATTCAAACTCTGGGTTATGATGGCCCTCTTTCCAAACCCTCAGATTTTCACACAAAAAATCTTCAATCCCACTGGCGAATTCTGTTTGATGTGATTAACAAATGCTTCACCGCCAAGCATTCCGGACATGACTCTGCGTCAGCTCAGGTACTAGCCATGTTCACAGGCTTTGCCTTTGACCGACATGTGGATTATGATGCTTTCCTATTCGAGGAGCTACGAAGAGTCCATGTAGAGAGGAGCACAAAGAAAGGAAGAAAATATATTCCTCTACAACGATTTCTGCAGCTAATAATACAGTATGCAATGGACCATGACGATGATATCCATGAGCGTCCGGAGGCAGACGTCTACCCCACCGTGTCGATTCAAAAGCTAACTCTGCCAAAGGGGCTCCCCACAGTGCCGATAATGAAAATACCTATATCATTGATGCCGAGGTCAATGGGAATGGAGCGGGTTAGGGCTTATATTCAGGAGTGTTATCCGGATGAGTCTCAGTCGGAACCGTCTGAGACTAACCAATCCGAAGGTGAGGAAAGTATGAGTGAGCATGAGGGAGTTCGGGTGGAAGTTCAGCAATCTCAACAACCTCTGGGTACAGGTGAGGGGGAGCCTGTGTTGGTAAGGGAGGAAGCAGGAGGTGAGACAGCAGAGACGGCGGATTCAGAAAGAACCGTCTCTATCGTGAGAGCGAGGGAGGTACATTCTGAGGGTGAACTAAGCCCAATAATCCGGACTCCTCACTATAAGACCGTCCGTCCAACGGTCAAACTAACCCCCACCACCCACTTGGTTTCCCCTCAAAGGGAAACCACTTCATTTCACGGGGTTCTAGCACATACTTCATCGCCCTCTCATTCGGAGAGTGGCGGTGTTGAAAGAGGTCACACCCCTCCCCAGGTGACCTCACTTCATTCCATCATGATTCCATCCCCCCATACACAGACACCGCACGATGCCTCCGTGGCATCCCCAACAGCTGCCTTCGTGGCAGCTCCTTAAACTTCCGGATCTGCGCATCCTATTCAGGAGCCAGAGATGACGGAAGGAAGACCGGAAGTGGCTCCATCAACGCCATCCACTTCCGGCCATCTCCCAATAAATTGGAGATGTTAACGGCAGCTTTACGTGCTGCCGGCGTGATTACCCTGGCTGACCTGGACGCCCAAAGGGAAGCTGCCGAGGAGCGTCACACCGCCCTACTTTCACTAATCAACGGTAAGGGTGTCGCTTCCGAAGCTGGCCCCCCACCAGGTTCCCATTCAGTTCAATATCAGATTTTTGAGCTGTCGGACAACATAGATGCACTTAACCGCCTTATTCTGCAAGTGCAGGAACAGCTCAATTCAAGAATGGATCGCCTTGAGTCGGCAGTTATAGAACTCCAGTGCCGCCCTCAAGTAGAGTCCCCAAAGAGGAAGCATGACGATCAGGACGACCCTGATCGTCATGAGGGGGTGAAAAGGCAAAAGGTTCAACATGAGGATCCCGTAATGTTAATAGGGGGAGCAGAGACCGCTGAGGGGTCAGAATTTCAGGGGTCAGGGGAACAGAGACAGGAGGCTCAGGAATACCTTCTAATAGAAGACGAGCCCATGGTCGAGGGTCCAGCTCCACTTGATCCGATGACAGCTATGGTAGAATTAGTGGAACCTCACGAGAAAGTTGAAATCATTTTGGTTTCTGATTCAGATTCCGATATCGACGACAACGAACCCTTACTTATTCCTAAGCCTGAACCTGAATCTCCAACGAAAAAATCTTCATCCTCTTCCTTTGACTTCCTGAACTCACCACCACAAGCCCATCAAGAAGAAATCCTTTCATCCATCCAAGCTCCCCAGTCACTAAAAGAATCCCATATTGTCCTTAGCCCTCCAAGATCCCCAAGCCCTCCTCCAGTCCAACAAACCGAACATCCAGGGCCTTCCCAAACCAAAAGGGTCGATTGCTTCGATGAAACTCCAGAAGGCCCTGGTATATTTAGAAAGGATGACATTTTCTGGGTCGGCCAGTATACAAAAGGCGAAGTTCAGAAATTGCCTCAAGAAGAAAAAGATAAAACTCGACAAGAACGGAGGGGGACAATCATAAAGCTTCTTGAAACCAAAATGGATGAAAATGAAGAACCCCCCGTTCAAGGTCTTAAAGATTTCTTGCAAAAGTTTCCCCCGGAGCAGTTTCAGAACCCTTACCTTGAAGAAAGATTCAAAATGGTATTCAGAAAGAAGCCTGGATCCTTCAGCAGATGCCTACTTATGGAGCTTACAAATGTTACCAAAGCTGAACAGGCCGAATACTATCAACTGATGCTCCGGGAAAGAAGGTCAAAGGTGTCTAAATCGAAGATAAAGAAACTCCGAACAATAACCATGTGCAAAAGAGCCAAAGTCTTCTATCCCTCCTACCAAGTAGAAAGAGAAGATGGGACAGGAGATGACATCTTCGAATATGACCTAGACTTCATAAGTGCGGATGATGTTGAGTTTCTGCACAACTGCCTGAAACATCGCAGCAAGAAACGGATGACCCACATGACAGATGTAGGTGCCCTAGTACGAAGCATCAACCGTTGCTCGATCATTATGTGCCTAAGAGACCTTCAGATGGCGATCGAGAGCGCGATGGTTAAGGTGGGCCTACGAGCACCGGAACAGGACAACTTTCTTCTAGCCTACCACCCGGCTTACAGAATTGTACTTTCTGGAGATCCGGGTGTCATTTTTGTCAACTACAAGGGCTATAAAAGGTACATGCGCTTTTAGGATCTTCCATGTTACTCCGATGGTAAACTCCGATTGGTTCGAGCTGCTCTTACACAGAAATTACAAGATTATGACGCTCAACCAGAACCTGAACAAAGATGCTCACCAAAGGAGATACAGGATACCCTCAGCGGCATAGACTTCCTGAACGAACGACTTCATACGAGACAAGTGACCAGACGCTTCGACGTCATCCTTGGACTCCGAGAATCAACGGACCATGCCAGAGTTCCAGGACCTCCTAAATGATCGAAAAGGGGGAGATTGTTAGACATTTTATTTCGATCATAGGGAGTTGTTTTGTAATAATTATTATCTTAGTATTTAGTCTTGTATTTAATTCCTTGTAGTTTATTTCTTTGTAATAGTCAAGGGACCAAAAGTGACATTGTGTAATACTTAATTAAAAGAGCCTAGAAATAGGCTCCTAGGGATTCTTTATGATATACGGTTGACAATTGAGAAAAACATTAGCCGCCACTTTTGTCTTCTCTCCAAACATTCTCTTTGTCATTCTTCATCATTACACAATTATTGAGCATTGATTTTTCTTGTGTTTGATAAGAAACATTAAAGGTGCTGAAATATATACGGGATTACATTTTACATTTCCTTTGGGAGCAGTGATTGGATCCACCCTCTGAGTAGAGGGTCCTTCCACCAAACCAAGTAACCTCCTCATTGGAGTGGACAGAGGAGGCTCATTGTTGAGTACTGGAGTGTAAAATACTCTATTCCCAATAACAGGGAATGCAGCAGTAGTTAACAGAGGTTGAGAGTTGTATAGATGCTCACCACATACATGTTTGAAGATGAAGCTCAAAAACCTTGGGTATCTTACAGCAGCGGGGCGATGGTCTTGCTGCACCAAGTTTCTCAGATTCACGAAAATCCACCTTGCCATGTTTAGAGTAGTCCCATCCATAAGCTACAGGACTATAGGAATCTCATCCCTGCTAAGCTGGTCAAATGAGCCAACTTTACAGCTTAAGGACATCACCACAGAGGCGAAGAGAAACCTATATGTTTGAGATAAGTCCCTTCTGAACAAGGTAGCACCCACTTTTGGTTCTATTACAGCACAGAAGCGTATTAGGTTGCCCATCTGTTCATTCTCAGGTTGTGCTTTGTCATATTTGTCAGCAATAGGAAGATGAAGAACTTCCCTGAAAAGAGAAGTAGTGATCTCAATGGTGTGAGTGCCATTGAGAATGGTTCCCCCGACGGTTTTGGTTGAAGGGTCATACGAGTAAGTATACCAAAACTCATAAACCATCTCCTCGTAAATGACACTAGGAGAGGCAGTCATTGCGTAGTGCAGAGGATGGGCTTGAAGAAAATCCACCATAAGTTCATAACCTTTTCCCACATAATTTTTGGGAATGGTTAGGTTAGCAATGTAGTTGGTGGGTTTGATTGTGATCAATGTGGTGACAGATGGATGTTTTTGAACATCATCACAAACAAACACAGGTAAAAGGGGGTTGTTTTGTTGAGCCATTTGGAAAGTAGTGGTGATGAACGATACTTGACACTTAGTCGATTTAGGGTTTAGCAGACAGTTATGGAAGCAGTAGAGAAGAAGAAGATGATGAAACAATGGTTCAAGTATTTATAGGATTTGAATGTGAGTGAGTAGGACAGAGAAAGATTTGGGCGGTTGATTTGAAATGTTCTTTAACGAAAAACGGAACGGTTTGCCATGTCAAAACGGTTGTCAGACCACTTGACCTTTTTAACTACTAACACACGTTAACAAACATTATACACAGATAATTAAGTTAAACATATACGTAATTTAAGTAACTTAAATGTGAAGAAATGTAATTAAAACTGACGATCTAAGCTGTTGTCCAAACCTGTGATGAATAGGTTTCATCACAAACTGATCATTCTCCAAGCTGTTCATGCAACCTGTACAGCTGATATCGTCCGTTTCACACATGTGTTATTGGACGATATCTCGTGTTTTGATTGTTTAATTAGTTAATTTTCATCTCCAATTAAATCTTATAGGGTTATATTCTCGTTTCAGGTTTCCGTTGAGCAATTGAAGAGAAATGTGCTTCCATTACCAACTCGGCGAGTTCACATCTGAACAGAATGGTTTAACTGCACAGAACTCGGCGAGTTCATTCAAACTACTCGGCGAGTACACCGGAAACATGTTAGTTTCTAAAAATTCCTGAATCAAGCCAGATCGAATGAGGAGTCGACAACTCAAGAACTCGGTGAGTTCCCATCACCAACTCGGCGAGTTCGCCCTCCTGGAGATCAAATCAGAAGTTGACAACACATCTACTCGGCGAGTTCAGGACTTGTACTCGGCGAGTTCCCGACAGCCTATAAAAGGAATTTTCTGCTCATTTATGAAGGGGACGATTTTTATCACCAAAAACACACACACTTCAGATTTCTAGGGGAAGAAGGAAGGCAAGGAAGGGGTTTATCTTGAAGTTTTGACATGGTGGATTGCATCTTCATCATCACATACATCATTAGGGGAGTTATTCTTATACCTAAGTTTATCTTAATGTGTAGAATTCTTTCTTACTTTGAGATGGTATTTTACTCCATGAGAATGGAGTAGTTTTGCTATGTAATCATTTGGGTAACGAACCCTAAACATTGGATGATTTATATTTTGTATATGATTGGGTGATATGTCATAGTTTGCTTACATTAAATGAAAATCTTGTTGTATTGTTTGAGACTCTTTAAACTTTCTATGAATGCTTTATTATGTCCATAACGAGAGTTCGAGATAGTTAGTATTCATTTTTGATGATCCAAATATCTTGGTGTCCTTGAACCTTTCTACTAGAAATGGTGAAAGAGTATGTTTAAAAAGTGTTTTCATAACAATGAGAGGGAATTTATGTTTTTATGAGAATATAGCATGAATTTTATGATTCGGTGTCAACCTAATCATCTTTCAAAGTTCGTAAACTTATTGTGAGCATTCGGTTTTGCATGACTCAAGTTCTGAACATATAAAAGAGATTTGCGTGTTCAATTCGTGAGTTATGGGATTATTGTGCTATATCGAGAGATCCGCATAGCTAAATTGTCATTGCTCGCATTATGAGTCAATATTGTTTTCATGTATAAGAGATTTGAGTGATCACAATATTGGCTGCCATGATTAAATAATTCAACCATAGCTTAGAGATTTGTGTGGTTGTTTCGTTAAAAATCATGTCAGTATATTATCCAATCTGCGCTTTTAATTAATCATCCATTGTTTAGGGGGAGTGATCCCATTTGGTTACATATTCCCCCCTTATTAGAGATCCAATTTATTAATTTTCATTCTTGCTCGTGTGCGTCAATGCGATGGATCTTAGTCCATATTTATCTTACATGAATTTTAAATCAATTTCAACCACAACTAACCATTAACTGACGGTTCCTATCATCATTACACCAATTGTCCCTGAGTTCGACAACCCGGACTTTCTTAAGTTATATCAGTAAACGATAGGTGATTCTTGCCTATTTGTCCACTAGTTTTAGTTTATTTATGTCCATTTCTTAATTAAAATAAAGGTGTGCTAGCGGCATATCAGCAGCTATATGAGAACATGTTTCATTATGAAAGCTATTCAATAGCTAAACATGTTACAAGGCATTGCCTTGTATGACTCTTTAAGAGAGTGAGCAGGTTGGAAGTTTGTACAACAGAACACGTTTGAGACTAAAACTGATTTTTGACAAACCTATTATTCGTCCAAGCTAACCTGATTTTCAAAAACTGGCTGAGTACAGGACAAGTAAAACCTGTCCTGTCCACGCTATTCTTGAAAACTTTGACAGATTTGAACAAGGAATTTTAAGATCATCAATGACACTTAGTCACATTTATTTAACATGCCCAGCTTGCTTACAAGATAATTAAACATGTTTTCATCAAGATGTTTGGTGAAAATGTCTGCAAGCTGTTTATTTGTGGAAATAAAACTTACCTCCACATTACCTTTTTGGATATGATCCCTGATAAAGTGATGTCTGACCTCAATATGCTTTGTCCTGGAGTGAAAGACTGGATTGTTGGAGATAGCTACGACACTTGTATTATCAGACTGAATAGGAGTTTTCCTATATACAAGGCCATAATCCTCAAGCTGATGCTGCATCCATAGAATCTACCCACAGCAGCTTCCAGCAGCAATGTACTCAGCTTCAGCAGTAGAAGTAGAAACTGAGTTCTGCTACTTGCTACACCAACTGATCAACTTACCACTAAGGAGTTGACATCCACCTGTTGTGCTTTTCCTGTCTAGCCTACAGCTTGCAAAATCAGAATCTGAGTAACCAATTAGTTCAAGGTTGGAGTCTTTGGGATACCAAAGACCCAAACCTGGTGTACCCTTTAGGTATTACAGCAGCTAGATGTGATTCCTTAGGATCAGCTTGAAACCTAGCACATAAATAGGTAGCAAACATAATATCTGGTCTACTAGCAGTTAAGTATAGCAAGCTCCCAATCATGCCTCTGTAAGCTGTTACTGAAACAGCTTTGCTACAGGCATTAGCATCCAATTTTACATTGGTTGCCATTGGGATTTTGATGGGAGAACTTTGATCAAATTTAAATTTTTCAGAAGATCTAAGGTATACTTTCTTTGATTAATGAAAATTCCATTTGAGGTTTGTTTAACCTGTAATTCTAGAAAGAAAGTAAGTTCACCCATCATGCTCGTTTCACATTTGGATTTCATGAGCAATGAAAAGTTCTTGCATAACTGTTCATTAGTAGAACCACAAAATTATGTCATCCACATATATTTGAACAAGCATAATATCAGATTTCACCTTCTTCATGAATAATATGGTATCCACTTTACCTCTGGAATAACCATTGCTCATAAGGAAATCAGTAAGAGTGTCATACCAGCCTCTAGGGGTTTGTTTTAGACCATAGAGAGCTTTGTCCAACTTATAGACAAAACCTGGATGTTGTTCATTTTAAAAACCTGGAGGCTGCTTGACATATACCTCTTCCTGCAGCTTACCATTCAAAAATGCACTCTTGACATCCATTTGAAATACCTTCATGCTCTTGTGGGCAGCATAGGCTAGAAACAAACGAATTGCTTCTAACCTGGCCACTGGAGCAAATGTTTAATCATAGTCTATGCCTTCTTCTTGTCTCTAGCCTTGAGCAACCAGCCTTGCCTTATTTCTAATGACATGACCTTTCTCATCCATTTTGTTTCTGAAAACCCATTTGGTGCCAATTATAGTTTAACCTTTAGGAACAGGGATCAGTTTCCATACTTTGTTTCTCTCAAACTGATTGAGTTCTTCTTGCATGGTGTCAAGACCGTCCCTTACGGGGCAGTCCTGAATGACTAGGTCCCAAGGAGCAATACATCATCAATCAAAACTAAGATAGATTAATAAAGTGCGGAATTAAGTCATTACAGAAATTAGGATTATCAAACGATAAGTTCAAAATACAACTACAAAAGGGCACCAAGACACTAATCTAATACATAATCACAATACATATCACAGATCTACCCATGACAATTTTAAGCGGAGACTTGACTTTTGACTTTGACTTTAAGCGCGATTTAGACATGACTGCCGCTATCAGCCAGACATTGTGAGACATAGGACTTAAGATCGGATGATGTTTAATCCCACGCACACGCTTTTAATTGTGGGGGCCAACCACATACTGGGCTAGCTACCAGTAAGACAACATGGGCAAACATCGGAGTAGACTTAATCACAGACTGACATGGACTTTCCAGACTTGAATTATACGAAAGCACATGAAAGCATTGATATCAAGACAATTGACTGAAAGCATTCGAAGTAATAAATCAAGATAGCAGCAATAATATATCGAAGACTAATTCAAACTGTAATGACAAGTGTACATGATGATATATTAAAAGCTATCATGATCCACAGGGCATCACCGTACCAAAGTGTGCACAGGTCACATTCTAGCTGAGTATATAAGACTTTCAAGTAAAGCTAGAACAACAATATGTCTCACAGGAAGACAAGCATGTATACAGTTATATCTATAACTCACAGCAACTGGTTTTATATGGCTGTTGACTTTAGCTCTGACTTTACTGACTTTGGCTTTCACTTGCTTCTCTGACTTTGACTTGGCTTTATTGACTTTAGCTTGACTTTCTGGCTTGACTTTATTGACTTTATCTTTATTACATAGTTCAGATTTAGCTGAACCTGTAATATGACAAATCACTTTTCATAAGCTTATTGACTTTACACAAGATAATTGTGTATTTTAGTTGAATTCTCGGACTTTATGAAGTTTATGTATAGAATTAATTATTTATTGGCTTAACGTATCATCTCAGACTTTGTTGTATCACAATTAAGCTGATGACTTGACTTGGCACGGTTTAAATGACTTTATGAACGTTCATGTTTTCAGGGACATGTGTGACCTTATTTTGGTCTTTCTTTGGCTTTCAATTGCACTTTAAAACCCATATGAACGCATATGATGATATATAATGCATAAACATGCTATATGTGTTACAATTTCGTTTAAATGACTCATATAGGCAATTTATATATTCATGACCATTATGCATAATCAACTTTTTGTTAATATGCTTTCTATCGAAGGTTCTTTAAGGGTCACACACATATATATTTTATTCCCAACTAAATACCATGAATCTCATTGCATCATAATATAATCTTGAGGACGTACTTAACTCATAATGCCTTTAAATTTAATCATAATGTTCTTATTTGAACTTTTAGACAAATATTTATGTATTTTGCCCCTTTGTATCTATTAAACATAATACATGATTTAATGATATAAAATCACACTTTAACACCTACTTAATTCATGCATATATGTAAACTACTATTTTTGTTTTGTACCCACAACACAATACACACACCATGCATATATATGATACTCACTGCACACACAGTGCACACACTACACACACATTTAACTTATGTGTTTAAAAAGGAAATGAGCTGCTTTTGCTTTCTTTTTGTCAGCCTACATCGACACACACATACACCTTTTCTGTTTTATATACTACACACACTTATACTTGAGACTAATATATATATATATATATATATATATATATATATATATATATATATATATATATATATATATATATATATATATATATATATATATATATATATGTTGGTGCTATTTCTGTATTACTTTCTTTTTGCACATACACTTTCCTGTCTCTGCATATATATATATATATATATATATATATATATATATATATATATATATATATATATATATATATATATATATATATATATATATATATATATATATATATATTACTCTTTCTGTTTCTATATATGTCGACACACACACAAATATCTTATTTGCATGAAATGAAATGGAAGCAAAAGTAAAAGAAATTGGGTTGATCTGATTCTGTTTTTATATATGTACTACGCTGCTGGGTTTCGGTATTGAGGAATTACCGAAACCTTCAAGTTTTCAGTATAGTGTTGCTGTCTTTGTACCATTCTGTAGTCTCATGGTCTCGGTAGTATATGGTTTCGGTTACTTCATGGTTTCAGTATGGTTCCAGCCTGGGTTTCGGTAGCTGTATGTTTCGGTGCTTCTATGGTTTCTGTTTTGAATATTACCGAAACCTTTTAAGGTTTCGGTATTGGTTTAATGGTTTCGGTATATATGTATCATGTGTGTCTCGGTAGGCAAAGATATCAGTTGACAAGGGATTACCGAAACCAAAGGTTTCAGTATCAGTTTTGGGGTCTCGGTAGGTTGGGTTTCGGTATTTACCATTACCGAAACACTTGCATGCAAACACACAAACATAAACTTCATTTCTGTTTTTCTTTTCTTTCTGTTTCTTTTTACTTCCAGCAGTAAATTGATAGATTAAGGGGCGTTGTATGCTTGTCTTTTATATATATAACACACATATATCAGTTATATGGCCGAAGGCCAAAGGCCTTCTTGGCCCTCTCTTTTAAACATTACCGAAACATTTAGAAGGAAATGGACAGCTGTCACTTTTTATTTATAAGATCAATTTACATATATTAATGACATGCATGAACTTATAATCTGATTTTTAACACTTAATGATGTTTGATTTCCATGATTTTGAAACGATTTGGTGTATATACATTTCCAAAATTTGTGGGTTTCAAAACATACATAAATGAGAAATTTACCTTGGAAATCTTGGTATGCTCTTGTTCTTGATGCTTGCTTGAGGATTTCTAGCTTGTATCTTTGATTTATTCCAGTTTGAAGATGATAAGGAGATGAAACCGTGGGTTTAGAGTGATGTTAGAGAGAGAGGCTCTCGAAAATTTTCTTTTATCAATTATAATGAACAGATGCATATATATTTGGAATTCATTTAGTTCATCTTTCTTAATTCACAATTTAACCCTACTTCTAATTTATCTTTCTTTCATTTGATTATAAAAATTAAATTACATACTTTATAATTATCACATTTGTTTAGTTATAACTCTTTTACTCTTGACATAATTTAGTAATTTAAACTAAATTTACTTTGTTAATAATATAATTAACTTACATTTAAACGGATAAATTAACGCTAAACTGGTCGTTTAATGCTAAGTATAGTTTAGGTTGTTACACATGGCAGTGATCCAATTGGCATCTTTCAGTGCATCATAAACTTTCTTTGGCTCTATTAGTGACACAAAGCTAGAAAACGTACAAAAATTTTCCTAAGCTGTCCCATCTTGTTTGTACCCCTTTGTTGATGTCATCAATTTTTTGATCATTGGGTGACACATGATCCGCTTAGGATCATCTTTGAGGATTCTCCATCAGGTCTTGCAGAAAAACTTTCAAGATTTTCAGACACACTGTTATCTTGAGCTTGTTCACCTATTGAATATGAATATCTATTGTTGAACACATCAGCAGAGGATTCAGGGAAATCAACATTGATTGGCTCTGGACATGGTACATTAACTATGTCAGTACACTTATTCACACAGGGTGTATAAACATAATCATCATCATGTCCATTGTGGTTAACAGGTTCCACTCTGGGTGAAGTGGAAGCTTTTGAGTCCTCCTCTTCATCAATAGAATGCATATGATCATCAAAATTGAACTCTCCTGAAACTGATTCAGGAACAACTTTAAGTGGAAGCATTCTTAGACTCCTCAAAGGTGATATTGATCGATTCATCTATCACCTTTGTTTTGTAGTTGTATACTCTGTAGGCTTTAGAAACAGCAGAATATCCAACAAACACACCTTCATCAGCTTTGGGTTCAAATTTTGCCAACTGATCCCTCTAATTCAGAATGAAACAGGGACATCCAAACACATGGAAATAGCTAATATTTGGCCTTCTCCCTTTGATTAAGTCATAAGGAGTCTTGTTGAACCTTTTTACCACTAAGGATCTGTTTTGAGTGAAGCAGGCAGTGTTGACAGCTTCAGCCCAAAACGATGTAGGCAAACCTGATGCACACAACATGGTACTAGGAGCTTCAATGAGGGTTCTATTCCTCATTTCAGTAACTTCATTTTGTTGTGGAGTTCTTATAGCTGAAAAGTTTTGGGATATCCCTCTTTCTTCACAGAAGTCTTCAAGAGTATTGTTTCTGAATTTAGTACCATGATCACTTCTAAGTTGCTTGACTTGAGCAGAGTTTAGAACTTCCATCTCTTTGATAAATCCAATGATTTCTCTGGCAGCCTCTACTTTGGTCTTTAGGAAGATCACCCATGTAAACCTGGATAACTCATCAACCATCACTAGAGTATATCTTCTACCTCCTAGACTTGGGACACTGACAGGTCCAAGCAAGTCCATGTGGATTAAGAAGAGAGGCGTATCAATAGAAAATTTATGTTTTTATTCAAAAGATGTTTTTCTCTGATTGCCTTTCTCACAAGTTGTGCATATTTATCCTTAACAAAGTTTATAGAAGGAAGACCCGTTACCAACTCTTCTTATAGAGTTTGTTGATATTCTTGAAGTTTAGCTGTGATAGCCTTTTGTGCCATAACCAGTTTAGGTCTGCATTGCTCCTTGAGATAAAGCAGGTTTCAGTTGTGGGATCAACAGATTTCATATCCACAACATATACACCTTTCTTCCTTTGTGCACACAACACAACCTTGCCTTGGGTATCCAGTATGTACCCTAGGTGCTCATCAAAGTTAACCTTGTAGCCAGTATCACACAGTTGGCTAATGCTAACAAGATTATGTTTTAGCCCAGACACATAGGCTACTCTTTTGAATATTGCAGCACCAGCTTGAAAGGTTCCATATCCTTCTGTGGATCCCTAAACATTGTCACCAAAGGTGACTTTTTGCCCTTTTCCAAGCCTGAGATCACTCAGCAAATCTTAGCAACCAGTCATGTGGCCTGAGCAGCCGCTGTCCAAGTACCAAACCTGCGATGGTTGTTTAACCTGCAGAGTGTAATGGGAAAATATTAGTTTTTTTTAGGGGAACTCATCATAAGGATGAGTTCTCCTTCTTCATCAACATGTGTTGATGGACCACTAAGATCTACACTAATATTTCCAATTTGGATTGTACCAACTTGGATACTCTCATCAATGACCATGTTACTTCCAACACTGCTGGTGTTTGCAATGTTGGAACTAGCAGAGTCAGCAGGCCTTATGTCCTCTGTTTCAGGACAGTCTTTGGCCATATGAGTCTTTTTCCCACATTTATAGCATTTTCTCTTTTAATACTTTTTGGAAGAAGTACTCCCAGAAACACATTCTGGATTATTTTTGTTGGGCTTCTCAGCAGGTTTAGCAAACTTATTACCATTTTTAGAAGAACCAACAATTTGAGTGGAAGGTACAGCAGCAACAGCTTTACATGTGTCCTCTTTCCTCTTTTTAGAAGGGCAGAGATCAAAAATTGGAAGTTTAATTGGCTTTTGTCCCTCCACAAGTTTGGGAAACTTATTCCCTGCTTTCTCAGGTTGGACAATAGTTTTGCCTTTGCCTTTACTGAGATGTGATGAATGTTGCCTATCAACATAATCACTAATTTTGGTTTTAAAAGATATTCCTTCATTTATAACCAGTTTTCGACTATGATTTAAAAACTTATTTGAAATCACAACAGATTTACTTTCAACATGAGACTTACCCCTGTTGAAAGCAGGTTGCTTTTCTTTTGAAAACCTTTTCTCAAAATACATAGCTTCAAAAGGAATAATAGGTTTCTTTCCATCAGCTTTAGATCCAGAGCATGTCTTGTTGACAGGTTTCGTGTCCAAAGTTGCAGTTTGAACTTGTTTTCCCTTCTTTTATTTGTGTGAACCAGCTATACACTTAGCAGGCTTATTTGTTGGAGAACACATTCCATCATCAATTTTTAAAGCTTTTTCACACAAACTGTCAGTGTTTTGAGGCCAGACAAACCTGTTTGTTGAGACCAGCTTTCCATTAACCGCGTGGAAGCAGTCTCGAACACTATCGAATATGATAGTGATTGCTGTATTTTTAATCTCAACAATTGAAGCTCTTGTATCAAGATCCCCTCCAAGATAGGCTTGGATTTGAGCAAGGATCTGCTGACTGATACAGTGGTTGACTTTCTATGCACATTGGCACCAAGAGTCAACTATCTTTTGAATCTTGGCATGCTTTGAGTCTGTCTCTCTCTTATCTTCTAATAAAATGGTGTTGATGTGTTTTACTTCATCAAGCTCAGTTTTCAAACTTATGAAAACTGTCCAGTTCATTAGTTTTTGTTTCAAGATTAGTTTTTAACTTAGAGATCTCAGATTTCAAAGCATCACGCTTCTCAACAGCAGCTTTAAATCAACAAGTAAATATTCAAACATTTTAACTTTTTCATCAGAACTGTACTCCATAAAATTTTGTACCTTATACATCATAGTTGGGTTCCAGTTCTCCAAGCTGCTGAGAGCTTCAGCTTCAGCCAAGTCCTGTTTGAAATTGCTTGTTGAGGGGACATTAGTGTTGGCCACTAGACAGTTGCTGTCTCCTTCATCAGATGATGAATCAGACTCTTCCTAGTCAAAAGTCTCAGCCATGAGTCCATTCTGCTTGATGGAAGCCACTGAGTCTTCAAAGTTTCTCAGCTTAGCCATGGCCACTAAGTACTTAACCATGTAGCCATCATCTTTATTTGTCTTGTATGGTTTGGATGAGTAGGCAACTGCTTTAGACACATAGTCAGCAGCTATATGACCTGTTTTGCCACATTTAAAGCACTCAGCGTTAGTTTTTTCAAATGCTTTCTTCTTGATGGCACCTGACTTCTTTTGCAGCATCTTTCCAACAAACCTCTTCTTATTGATTTCTCTAACAAGCATATCAATCATTTGCTCATCATCAAATTCAGTAAGGTCTTCACAGTTTTCTTCCTCTAACAATTCTTCCATTTCATCATCAGCATGTTGATCAGCTTGTGTGAACACGTCATACACCTGACCAGCAAGTTGTCTCATGCTGGCCACTAAGGCAGCACCTCTTTTGGACATCTCTAACGCATTTCTTTTCTGTTGCCTTGATTGTTCATCATTCAACAAGGATCCATAAAGATTTACAAGATTCATGCCTCTGATGGTACCTGAGTTTCTGAGAATATAGAGAAGTAGTTCCATTCCTCAAGCAGAATGTCCAAAAATTTGTTCACCAAAGTTAAGTTGTCTTTAGACATCCCAATAGCTTTTAAGATCATTTATCAAGGCAGTGAACCTCGTGTAGGTTTCAGTGAGTGACCCCTTTGGCTTTGCAAAGAACAACTCATACTATCTAACAAGATTGTTGATCTTGTTATCTAGTATGATAGTGGGACCATCATAGACGGTACACAAAGTATCCCACATCTCCGTTGCAGTCTTCATTTTCTCAACCTGTTTGAACACATCATCAGGGAGAGAAATTACAAGGTTGTTCCTAGCCTTTGCATCAAGTGCTACCAGCCTTTTGTCTTCATCAGACCTGGAGCTTTTGCCTTCTCAATAGTCCTGACTTCAGGAACAGCTCCTTCCGCAGCAGGAGTTATAGTAGTAACAGAGGTTGGCACATATGGACCTTCCATTACTATCTCTAGTAGTTGTATATCCAGATTGTCCAAATAGAGCATCATTCTGCACTTCCAGCTAGATAAGTTCTCATGATTGAACTTGGGAGGTGTATCATTGAACCATTGTCATAGTAAGAAGAAGAACTGGCAGCACTGTTGTCCATGGTGGGAAATAGGGAGAAATGAGAGATCTAGAGTTAACACACACTCTAAACTGCTTTGATACCAGTTGTGGGTCCCAAAAGGTTTCCCTAGTATGTTGCTCTAAGCTGTAGGGGGGGGGGGGTGAATACATCTATTTAAAATTCAACACACTTTCTCAATGTTTGTATGTATTATCAATAAGTGTTAATTAAAAACAAGCTTGAACTGCAGAAAGGTTCAAGCTGAGATGATAGACACAACAGATGTTCTACTAATCTAAGACACACTCAGACCAGTTACAATGAATACACTCACAAAGATGGACTCACTATTTACAAGACAGACAGACAGACAGACAACTTAAACAAGAACAGCTTGGACACACTTAACTGTTTTATTCAAGCAGATTTTGCATGCATGAAAACACACTTCTATGCACGTTCTGAATATCACACTCTTAGTTTTCTCTCAATCCTTAGAAGCTTCCTTTTATACTCTCACAGAGAATCCAAGTGAAACTTCCTCATTGAATGTAGAGATAGTGGAGTGTCTTTCCAAAAAGACAAAATTACGTTTCTGCATGTTTTGACAAAGCAGTATTTATCTCTACATTACAGAATCTTTGTCTTTTCCTTTTTGTCTCTGTTGCAGAAGACTTTAACCAAAAGAGGAATGTCAACTTTAGACCTTTCATCTTCTTGCATTGCCATTCCGATATAAGAAATGGTTTGTCACCCATTTCAAATATCTACTTTGTCTTCATGTAACAGAACAACGTGGGCAGTCTTAGCAGCTTCTGTTTTTCCACTTTGTCTTTGACTTTGTAAACTGATCTTTTGGTCCAAAACAATACATGAGGACATGGAAACATATCCCATAAAGTGTTCAGCCTGTTCACAAAGAACAGGTTCTATTCACAAAGAACAGAACACTTAGAATTTGTCCAAACTGCTCAACAGGCAAGAGCAGCGTAGACATTTTATGCCCAGCCTGTTCAACAAAATAGAACAACTTGCACAATCTGCCCTAGTTGCAACAAATGCAATAGGGTAAGCAGCTTTCAATAATATTTCAAATCACTTATCAGGTTTCAATAAGGCATTAACAGGCCTTAAATTATACCTTCAAGTGTATCAAACAGGTTTGATTAATAATCTTCCCCTAAGATGTATAACAGGTTTGACTGAGGCCTTTTTGTACCTAATAAATATAAAAAATAATAAAGTAATGATTGGAATGAAAATGAAATCTTTACTTGGAGAGAAACGTACAAAAGCTTTCAATCGTATATTGCAATGAAGTCGCTCTACTTTAAACTTTTCTATAAAGACAAAATAACCCCTGGACATATATCACAACTAAAAGAAAGGCAGCAACCCTTTTGAGATCATATGTCCAACGGATATGCCATATCAACATTCACCATGAAGTTTCGAGCAATCAGATGCATTGTCAACCGATAATTGATGTGTCGAATAACTTCAGCTAACAAAAAATATATCTTCATGCGACACTTGTTCGTTTGGAGGTCTATTG
Source organism: Centrapalus pauciflorus (assembly GCA_020465985.1). Lineage (NCBI taxonomy): Eukaryota > Viridiplantae > Streptophyta > Magnoliopsida > Asterales > Asteraceae > Centrapalus > Centrapalus pauciflorus. Next base: position 24,204 of record JAANYP010003377.1, on the reverse strand, counting down.
AAGTTCTCATCAATTTCTTCATTAGCTTCTTAATTAATCTCATCGTCCCATTAGAATATGTAGCAACATAGGACATTCTCATAGATCTTTTTTGTTCCGTCTATCAAGATACACAATCCCACGCTCTAGCTCATTAAGAACAGTCAACTCAAGAAATTCCTTGAGAACAGGCAGAATAGTGTTTGGACGATTCAATAGTACTCTCTTTGCTTTAAGCTTAACAGAAATTTAAAAAAATATTTGAAATACATCATCAAAATGTTAGATCCAAAGTTGTGATAGTTTCAGTGTTCAAAGTGTAATAGTTGAAACTTAGTTTTGTGCTTATTTTGTAAGGATTCAAACTTTATTGTAAATGGGTTAAAAGACCAAAAGGTCAACCCATGGGTATGGATAGTATTTCGATCCATTTAGTTTGTTTATAAATAGTTGATATCTAGGTTTTTCTATGTAACCATTCAGCTCATTGTGTACGTACGTTTGAAGTGTAAATTCAGGTTTCTCTAATCTTTGAATGTTTTTAGTGTTCTTGATATTATTCATATATTGTTCTTCATGTGATTTATTATATTGTTGAATATCTATTGAATGTTGAATGAAAGCTTCTAATATGGGTATTACAATTTGTATCAGAGCTTAAAGATTGGTTATAAAGTGTTTATAATTTTTGATTTTCAAAATTTTTGCTTAAAGATTCTGAATTTTTTTCTGAATATTGTTAAAGTTCTTGAAAATTCTTTGTATTCTACGAAGAACACCTCTGTTTGATCTTTGAAATTGAAATTTTAAAACCGTTAGTGGTTAAATCTCGTTTGATACTATATTCTTTCGGGTGAACATCTTACTGTTTAATCACAAATTCGTGAAACAAAGCATATTTGGTTCCAAAAATCATTCAGATCCGTGCTTAATTACTGTTAAAATTCGCTGAATTAAAAACTGTTCTTCATCCGAGAGTTACAACTCTCAGATGTAACTGAGTATTGTGTTATCTGCTTAAATTTTTCTAAGACCACTTCATGCTTCATCCGAGAGTTATAACTCTCGGATAATGCTGTTGACTTGATTAGTGTTAAATTGCCTAAGTCATCATCACTTCATCCGCAAGTTACAACTTGCGGATCACAAAGCACACACAACACACCCAAATTTTGTTAAGTTATTCACTGTTACAGATTCATCAGCGAGTCACAACTCATGGACACAACTTCATCCGCAAGTTCCTACTTGCGGATCACAAGGCACACACAACACGATCAATATATTCTAAGTCCCTCATCCGCAACTCCATCCGAGCGTTACAACTCTCGGATATAACTTCATCTGTAAGTTACTTATCATAACACTTAGAATCTTCTTGAATCTCACTTAGTGTGTTTGCAATTAAGCTATAATCACTTACCAATCTCGATCCACAGAAGCTTTTAACAATGAACCGCGACACTCTCGCCATGGGATCGGACGTCACGCCTCTAACCTTGTATCGGGGACGCTACACTCTGTGGAAATCCTGATTCCTAGATTTCATAGGAGATTAGTGAACCCCTCCAACTTGGCTTCTCTAATCCAAATCCCATTCGGGGTCTTAAGAGCAAGCAGGCCAAGAGTAAGAGTTGGCTAATGACATTCTAGACTCAATCTACAATGGTCCAGCACAATTCAATCATGCATCCTCAACCAAATCAAGTTGAACTTAGAGAAGATGGAAATCCTAAGGTAGTTCACACGCCTGCTCAAATCAACCGGATAAAGGCTGATATGATAACATGCTCATTCATCATCCAGGCTATTCTGGATGAAATCTACATAAGCATAAACAGATTTAAGACTGCCCGAGAGACGTGGGAGGAAATTGAGAGGCAAATGCAAAGAAATGATCGGAATGCCAAGCAATGTGAAGCCAATGTCATAAACAACTATGATATGTTTTCGACAAAAGATGGAGTGTCTCTGGAGACTACATATCATTGGTTGTGCACGCTGATGAATACACTCCGAAAGAATGGAGTCAACAAATCTCAAGTAGAGCTGAATAGGAAGTTTTTAAACTCTCTGAAACCAGGATGGAAACAATTCGTCTGGTTGATTCGGGAGATAAATGACATCAGCATACATGATATATTTGATAGTCTCGTAGTCTATCAATCTGAAGTCTCTAGTAAGCTTAAACCTAAGAAGCTAGATGAACCCACAACATCTGATACCATTGCTCTTCACATAGATAAGAAACTTTAATCCTCTAAAGATGCTAAACTCCTCAAACTTCTTTCTGAGTCCTCTGAGTCTAATAATGATGATGCTAATAATGATCTTGAGGCTACTGAACTTTAAAAGCAAATTACGTTACTCACTCATGCATTTCATAAGAAGTTTCCCAAATTGTCCAACAAGCTTCGACGAGAATCCAAGAGTAAAATGTATGACGACAAGAGGGAAGTAGCTGAGAAGCCAAAGGAGGAAGAACGCAAGACTAATGACACAGAGAGAGGTTGTTTCAACTGCGGTAAACCGGGAGACTTTGCACGTGAATGTCGTCTTCCGATAAAAAATAATGAGAACTACTACAAGACGTAGTAAAATCTCTCTAAGCAAAGTAATGTTGGTCGAGCTCTGTTTGCTGAAGAAGAACACTGGTTGGAAGACACTGATAATGAAGAGGATGTTGCAGATCCATTGTGCTTCATTGTCGATACTTAACCAGCAGACGTTGAGAGTGAAACACCTGAAGTCTCACTGATGGCTCAGGACACAAGTTCAAGCAAGGAATCTCCCTTAACAGATCAAGAGGTAAGTTTTCTTCCCGAATAATTTCTTGCTGAATTAAAAGTTTTACGTAAAGAGGCCAAAAATCTAAAAGTTTGTTAAACTACCCTTCGGGATGCTCGAGACGAATCGACTGATTTGAAAACAAACATTTTAGCATTACAAGAAAAAATGTCTAAGACTAATACTGTAACAAAGGAAGTAACTGCTAAACTGGCCAAATTAGAATACGATCATCAAGTGCTTAAATCTGATGAATCAGATAGTGACTACAAATATGATTTTGACTTGGCTGAGAGAACAAGATTGAACGAAAAACTCAAAGACATGGAAGATAGGTTTTACAAACGTGGTCAAACTGATCAAACCATATATATGTATAAACCTAGAGAATTGAAGTCTAAAGGTGGTTTAGGATTTACCGGTCCTAGAGTAATGGAAGACATGGTCAACAAGGAACATAGTCCTTTATATGATTAGGTTGCGGGTATATTAAGCCTTATAAAACAAAACTCTCCCAGAATTGCTAGCCGAAGAAGAAGAAAACCGAGCATGACATGATATAAAACAAATTAAATTTGTTTATGACCGGTTAAATTACGATTCTCTTCAAGAAAAATTAGATAAATCTTTTAGAGAAGATGAATTTATTGAACCAAAAGAGTTTACACCTGATCCGACCTTGCCAAAACCTTGTGAACATGTACCATATTTTGTTCTAGACCAACGGGCTTTTGATCTAAAACAGATACTGGAAACTACGACACGACATTTTGAGCAAGAAAGGATAGATTTTACAAAGAAAATATCAGATATAGAAGTCGAAATTACTCGACTTAATTCTTCTATAGCTGACACTTCATTGCATAATGATAAATTCCATGACCTAGAGTTAACTTTAAAAGAAACCAAAGAGTTGTTTGATTCAAACAAAAAATTTTTTAAGATAAAAAATGATTTTAACGAGGCAAAAAGACTGTTTTTTATTCGAGAACAGGATTACAAACTTAATGTTAAATCATTTGACAAGGAACGAGATCAGCTTCTAGCCACCATTTAGGGGCTGACATCTCGACTTGTTCCTAACCAAAACTGTTTAAATCAACAAGTTTCTGTCATCAACAATTCCACGGTTGAAAGTCATACTGAATCTAAGAAATCATATTCTGAACATAAAATGGAATCATCTGTTGGGTATTTAGAAAGGCAAAGAAAAGCTGGAAGTTCTGATCAAGATTTACACCGGTGAATCTTCTAAATCCTCTTTTAAAAGAGTCGTAAGGAATTCAATATACTCTTACTCTAAGAGTAAATGGAATTCCCGAAAGCCACAAAAGATCGGAAAATCCAACAACAGACATAACTGGTTCTCTACTAAGAATGACTCAGGAATTTCTTTTACTCAAGTGAAAAATCATATTGAGAATCCTAAGAACTCATAACCATTTATATATGATTCCCATGTCATAAAGAATTACAATGTTCGGTTTGCTGTCAATCAAAAGACTGCTTCGTGTGATGATTCTCTATTACATAAACCTTGTTTGAAATATTCCTTTAAGCAGTTAATTGATTTACGTCATGCTAAATTTGTAATTATGCTCATGTTATGAATGGTTGTGTATCCCAAGTTAGGAATAAATCTGTTAACCGTCACGGAAATAAACACAAAGGGCCCACATTCAATCTCCGTTGGGTACCTAAGACTGCCATGAAGGAACCTAATTTGAATGGTTACCTAAGGAAGAGAAAATGGTCATTACTCAAGATGGGTACCCTAATCTAACCTGACTGGACCCAAACTTCAATGGGTACCAAAAGTTACGTGATTGTTATGCAGGTAAATGGCTCCTGCTCATTTCAGTTCAGGACTCGAGCCTCATTGAGATGGTTTCTGTGCATATGAGTACAGATTCCGCATCTAAAAGCTATGGCATCTGTGCATTTCAGTACAGGACCTAGACTTAATTGAATGGCTTCCAAACATTATTGTTTAGAACCCATGGAACAATGTTCCTAAAAGTTCCCCCCTGACATGCATATCTGAGTGTCGGTTCAACAACAAAGATGAAACGACAACAGGGAGCATGAATCTTTTTCTTATAGTATGCTTCCAAATTCTGTTGACTGATATTTATCTAATTTGTAAGGGGAGTTTTCAACTACGCGTTAACGAAAACGTGTTTTTCACTATTCTAGTATGCAGAATTTTTAATTTTTTGTGCATACTTGTAAGGGGAGTATTTTTAGATAAAGAAAAGGTTTTTCTTTTATAGTTAAAATTTTCTTTTACGCTTAATGATGCAAACTATTTTGGATTTTATCCGATCATCATTTGAGGGGGAGAAATTTTTCTTTGTTTCATATGAGAAGATCAGTCCAATTTTCATGCCAATTAGGATACATTCACTTATTTTGATTCATTCTAACTGATCACATCTCATGATCACAATTCTCTGATAAACTCTCCACATCCTATGTATTCGTTAATATCTGAATTGTGTTTCATTCTTATTCATTCATTCAGATAATTCATTCCATATCCCACTATCTCATCTCAATATGAATCTGAATCTCTTCCTAATCAGAATCATTCATTCATTTTGAATTATCCCATTCTAATACTTTTGAATTCATCCACTCATCTCCATGCCCATTTAGTTCATTTCACTGTGTTCACTCTCATATCGCTAAAGAAGTTCTTTTGAGCGTACTATGTTATATGTTATAACTGCTAGTTCAGAACTCAAACTTCATCACGTTTGATGATATATGCTTACTCAAATGCACCACATGAGCGTATAGGCATATATCACACTCCTATGGTCTACCCAAAACCGGATGACCTACCCACGGAGGAATCCTTCCAATAGATGAGAGGTAAGGGTCTTCAAGATTTAGTTGAGGAGGATCTTACATAATGGGGGTGTTGATCAGGTCGACCAGAGATAAAATGAAAATGAGAGGGTATTTAAACGAAAGGAGATGGGTGTGCATCAAATCCGTCTTTACTGATATAAGAGAGTCGGAGGGAGCTTTAGTTGAAAAATGATAATTGAGATCTTGAGGGAAGAGAAAGGATTAAAAGAATAAGAAAAATCTTTTCCACACCGACAAATAGCTAGGTTTCTTACATATGCTATCAAATCTTATTCGTTGAGATTTGGTATTGAAAAAGACATCATGGGCCCAGTGACGCAAGCACTTCACCCCTATTGCTACTCAGTTGCTTCTTAAAAGGTTACTGTCTAATTTTTCACGGAGATATACCATATAATCTATTGATTTCTCATTTGGAGTTAATTGATTTGAAATAGGAAGACATCTGCTCCGGTCTCCAAACTTTGTAAGGTCTACCTAACACAGATCTATCTAGACGCGGAACCGTCAACGAGTGCGGAATCCTCGTTAACGGGTAGACGGTAACAACACTCACCAGAAGCACGGAGACTATCAACGAGCTGCACGAACTACACAAGAACGCACCTGCCTGAAGATTCTCTCCGAAACGACACTAACACTAATGATAAACTCGAAATCGCTTAATGCTTAATCACTCTCGAATTCTGCAAAAAGTCTAATAATATTTCGAGTCTGTCCCTAATTATAGAGGCTAATTCGAGTCTATCATGGGCCAAACTCGAATCCGGCCCAAGGCCCATTCGAGTTTGTCCTCACTGACATTCTCAAATCTGCCTACCTATGAACATTCGAATCTACCTAGGATTACATTCGAATCTGACATAGATTCGAATGCCAATCCTTATAGACTTCGAATCTGACTAACTTGTGTATGAAACTTATGTTTTAACTTATGTTTGATTTTATCTTTGATCTTTATGTTTGAACTTCTTGTAATACGTTACATAAAGTTCAAACACACAAACAATAATAATTATCAAACATATATAAACATATATATCAAACACTTGCTAAAACCACAATGTTGAATCATTTAGACTGCTATCGTCACACAGGGTGTACCAACAGACTCCCCCTTGAAGATAGCTTCTAATAATTCACACATTTGATTAAGTACTTTTTTTATTATTTATTCAAACTACTGCCAGCATACAGACCCTTTTCAACACACACTTTAACTACATTCTCATACTTTCTAGCCTCACCATCCATATGAGTGTCACTTGAAATCTTATGAGCATGTAGAGTTTGAAGGTCATCTCTAGAAAGGTTAACCAGGTAAAGAGGATCATAGATTCTAAGAATCACCTTTTCTTCAAAATCTTCCATCACCGCTTCTCCCGTTTCACTCTCAACATACCACCAGTTCAGATTGTTCATGACGTTCTGTGGCATAGGCTTGAGTGGTACCTTCCTCAGACATCTCACTGGTCTGTACTGTATCTTCATCCAAGGACGCCCAGTTAGAGGATCAATTCTAGAATGATCCATTACTCGTTTTCCTATCCTCGGATTAAGGCGTTCAAACTTCCTCGACCTTCCCTCTTTCCTTATGATTCTGGCAATTATTTCTGCGTAAGGGTCATTGCCAATATTGATTAGTTCTTTCCACGCTAACGCTTTTATCTCGATCTTCGGCAGTGAGTTGAATACTTTTAGAGATCTTCTGAGGTACTAGAGCCCATCTTTTCTTTTGATTATGAATAGCTGCAGTTCCCGATCAAAGAACCAGCTTAATATGCTTCCTGACAGCTTTCCAGTACCCGACACCCTCATCTTCTTCTTCAGCTCTAACTCCTTCTGTTCTGTCCTGAACCATAGCTTTCGTTTTTCTTCATTGGTCAGCTCTCTGGCAGGTTCTTCTATTGATGAATCAACATTTAAAGCAGCATTAACTACTTCTATGTTCACAACATCATTTCCTTCTATTACATACGTATCAGTGATTGGATTTTGCTGAACGGTGATCTCATTAGCTTCATCATCTTCGTCAGCATAAACCTCATCATCAGACTTCCAATCCGTTATGTCTTCCGGAACAAATTCTCCCTCTTCTAGTTCCTCCATATCATCTTCAAAGTCAAAGCCCAAGTCCATCGGGTCGTCATCAAGATCCATAAGTGCATCAATCATCTCACTTATCTCATACTCTGTAGGTTTGGACGAACTGGCCTCTCCTTCTTTAGTTCCTGATTGACTCGGCTCCCCCTGAGACTGAGCATCCTGAGCAGCAGAAAAATCTACTGGCTCATTCTGTCTTTGAGTGCTGGGATCATTGCCTTGGTCATCTTCATTATCATCATCCCTCGGCCGCTCCACTTGATCACGGCAGGATGTCTCCCCCTGAGCCTGTATATTTTTCATTAATTGCTCAACTAGGGAGCGCATCGATCTTAGCTCAGCTGCTTGATCAGCGACAAAAGTCTTTAGCTCTAAGTTCTCTTCCTGAACTTTTTCCACTATCTTTTTTAGATCGGCATTCTCGTTATCAATATTTGCGTTATGATTCTGAATCTCACCGATTGCTTTCGTTAGGCCTAAGATCTGGATTTGTTGGAAGTCAACTCGATCTTTTAGCTGCAAAAACCTTTGATTTTCTGTGTATGTGGATGAGGTGGATGGGATGGATTGAATTGGAGTTGGAATGATCGGTGATGGGATGTATGGTTCAGCATGTGGTGGTGATGGTGGAATGGTAGTTGGAGTAGCTGTAGATTGAGATACTTCAGGCTGTGTGGCTGAAGCTGAGGAAGTTCCTTGCATAAACCGATGACGCTTGGCCCTTTGCCTCGTCACTAATGGAGCGACCTCTTCTTCTTCAAAATCAGAGTCATCAGACTCTCTTGATGCTCGCCGCCTTGAAGCTTCTTCAGACACTACTAACCTTGATCCATAAGTTCCCATTTGAACAGGAGGTTCTGTAGATACGGACTCTGGAGCTTCAACCTCGATCTCCTCCATTTCTTCTGACTCAGTTGCTGATGATGAAAAGTCATTTCCTGTTTGCTCCGGTTCATATTCATCAATTTCCCTCAAGACATCATCTTCTCCCTCTGGAGGCTCTAGCAATTCTCCAATTAACGCTGCAGATATTTCTTCATTGGCATGAGAACCAGCTTCTCAAATTTCATGCAGTGTTTGACACAACTGATCAGCTTCAATTGGTACATTTGAAGGGCCTGCCTCTTGTGCCTCTTGTTGTTGACTTGTAGAAGGCCTAGATGCCTGAGTTTGACTCGCGGTAGCTCTTTGGCGTCTCCGCTGTTGCTGAGGTCGCGGCTGTTGTCGTTGTTGTTGTTGTGGCTGTCTAACTTGAACTTCCACTTCTCCTGCCCAGTTGGCATTATCCGGTGCTTCAAAGTTCCTGTCAATCACAGCTCCAAACAACGGTCGCTCGACCGGAACCGACAACCTTCCTCTGTGCGCAGAACAGTCAGCAAAAATCCTTTTATCCATGACCGCCACACTTTGAATCTCATTTAACTGCGGCAAATTTGCCAAAAAGTGCCGGATGAGCATCATTATAAAACGAGGATATAGGAGAAATCGTAGCTGCTCCAGAGCCGTGATTTGGTGAACAAATTCCGAGAAAAACATTTGAGAAAAGCTGAAGGGCCGATTATAAACTAAAGCGATCATCCCGGATTGGATCTTCGAGACAATATAATCAAAACCAGCTTTCTTGGCCGCAAAACAAACCATAAACACATGTGCCAAAAATCTCCGTTGACCTATTAGCCCACTCTTCATATACGATGTTTTAGTAACATCCAAGCTGTAACCCATCCTTAGAAAAGCTGCTTGCCTAATACTTAAGGGAAAGTCAATAGGCCCAGACTCTTCTTCCTGAGATCCTAGCTGCAAAACCTGACGCAGCATATCAGCAGAAAACACAAGTGGTTGTCCTGCTATCCTTGTTCTCAAAACTGTTGGAGTGACAGAACAATCAACTTGTAAGTGCTCGTAAAACCGTCGTACATATGGAATAACAATTTGAATGTTATAAGACAATGCAAATGCAATCCTAGACTCTACTAGGAAATCCATCATCTGACGAAAACCCTGCGCCTCAGGGATATGATGGTCGGGGGGGATGACCATATTATGCTTCGGCACGAATACTCGATCAGCCATATCATAATCTCGCAATTTTTGTTGTATCCATAAAACCTGTGAGCAGCAACTACCAGCAGCAACATACTCGGCCTCGCACGTTGACACGGCTACCGACGTTTGTTTCTTGCATTGCCAGGATACCAATCTCCCTCCTAGGAATTGACAACCTCCAGTTGTTGATTTGCGCGTCAAGCTGCATCCTCCGTAGTCAGAATCCGTGAACGCCTCCAACTCTAGATCTCCCTCCGCGTGATACCAAAGTCCTAGCTTCGGTTTCGACTTGAGGTATCGTAGAATCCGCTTCACAGCTTTCATGTGCATCTCCTTCGGATTAGCTTGAAACCTAGCACAAATATACACAGCAAACATAATGTCAGGTCTTGAAGTAGTTAAATACATAAGTGATCCAATCATGGCCCGATATAATGTCGGATCCACATCGGTATCACTTTCAGCACCCGGTCCGAGATTGTGATTCACTTGAATCGGCGTGCTGAAATGGGCAGTCAGTTTCGTTCCTTCCATCCCGAAACGTTCCAATATGTCATAGACATACTTCGTCTGATGGATAAACATCCCTTCCTTCTTCTGGTCAACTTGTAACCCCAAAAAGAAAGTTAACTCTCCCATTGCACTCATCTCGAATTTCGACTTCATCACCTTCTCGAAATCTTTGCACATTTGTTCGTCTGATGATCCAAAAATGATATCATCTACGTACACTTGTACCAAGATGAAGTGTTCTCCCTTTCTCTTAACGAACAGCGTACTATCTATCCTACCCCTTTCAAACCCGTTTTCTAATAAATGGTTGGATAGCGTCTCATACCACGCCCTTGGTGCTTGATGCAATCCATATAGAGCCTTATCTAAACGATATACTCAATCTGGATATTTTGGATCTGTAAATCTGGGCGGTTGTTCTACATACACCAGCTCCTTCACTTTCCCATATAGGAAAGCACTCTTAACATCTAGTTGATATACCTTAAAGCCCTTGAAGGAGGCAAAAGCCAGAAACAACCTAATGGCTTCCAGCCTTGCTACTGGCGCAAACACCTCATTGTAATCGATTCCCTCCTCTTGGTTGAAACCCTTTACAACTAGCCTAGCCTTGTTGCGAGTGACTATACCCCGATCGTCTCTTTTGCACTTAAAAACCCATTTGGTTCCTATGGCAACTTCCCCTCGAGGTAATGGAACTAACTCCCACACTTCTAGTTTCCAAAACTGCGAGAGTTCTTCCTGCATCGCTTCAACCCAGGAGTTATCCTTAAGTGCCATTTGCACATTTTTAGGCTATACTTGCGATATGAAACACGAATAGAGACAGGTGTGATATGCCTCGGAGTCGTTTATCATCGACAACAACACTGTGTTGTTACTTAAACTACTCCGAGTCCTCACACCCTCATTAGGATTTCCTATGATGCTTTCTATAGGATGGTTCTTGTTGATCCTAGAGGTCTCTATCTCGTCAACTCTTAGATTATCTCCTAAGTTAGATCCTATTTCACCTAATGGGGGAACTTCCTCAGATTCTACATTTTCCTCGTCGTGGACATTTTCCTCAGAGTTGGAATTTGTTGCCTGAGTCTGGTTCTCAGTTGTAGGTGCTTCTGGATCAGCAACTTCTGGAGATCCATCTTCAGTCGTAGTAGGCTCAGATTTGGATTGAAATGTAGTCCTCGGAAAGGTATGACCATCATCATTCAGATGCAACGTCGCCATGTCCTTTTCGATTGTACCTGCATTTTCATCCAAAGGAATGTTAAATGACTCAAATAATTTATCATAGTCAAATATCCATTCCGGACCTGTTTGGGGTTCATGTGTATAACTTGTGACGTCAATGTTATACACAATTTCCAGTGTACCATTTGTTTTGTTAAAAACCCGTTTGTTTGGTGAGTTTGGCACATAACCTAGGAAGTATCCTTCGTCAGCCTTTTCACCAAACTTCGGTTGATGTTTTGTACGCAATAAAGTGCATGGTACCCCAAACGGTTCGTAGCCAGTTAAATTAGGTGGCCGTTTATTCAAAATTTCATAACAGGTTTTGTTCAAAGATTTGACTGTTAGGACCCGGTTTAAAATATGACATGCGGTATTCACTGCCTCCCCCCAAAACATGGTAGGAAGCTTTGAATCCGAAAGCATAGTCCTAGCTGCCTCAATCAGTGTCCTGTTTTTACGTTCGGCCACCCCATTTTGTTGAGGCTCATATGGTGCACTAAATTGATGCACTATGCCCTTAGAGAGGCAATATACACCAATTACAGTGTTTTTGAACTCAGTTCCATTATCACTACGTATCCTTTTAACCCGTGTTCCATAGGAATTCTCCACTTGGTCTAAGAACCCGATGAGCTTGGAAGCCGTCTCGTCCTTTGTACCTAGAAAGAAAACCCAAGAAAATCGTGAGTAATCGTCAGTGATAACCAAACAATACCAACTACCTCCTATACTCCTTTTGTTGATTGGTCCGAAAAGGTCCATGTGCAACAAATCGAATGTTGAGGTTATGGAGTTCTGCGTCTTCGACTTGTGTGTCTTCTTATGTTGTTTGCCCTTCTTGCATGGTAGACAGTTGTCCTCGAACAGAAAACTCTTCATAGGCACACCTTGTACCAATCCATTTTTCGTTATGTAGTTCATTTTTCTTAGGTGCAAGTGATCCATGCGTCTGTGCCACAACACTGATTCCGTCTCCGAAGCTTTGGATAACAAACAGATTGGCCCCATCGAAGTCTCCGGCTTGTTCATATCAAGCATGTACAAGTCATTCTTCCTTGGTGCCCGCATCAATACCCATTCTTCAGGAATCTTGAATCCCGGTTTTAGCACTAACGCTTCAGTGTCAGTGAACAACACTGAATTCTTCTTGTCACAGATTTGAGATACACTAATGAGATTGTGAACCAGTTTATCAACGTGATAAACTTGGTCCAACTTGATCGTCCCATTAGTGACCACTCCGGTACCCGTGATGTTTCCTCCCTTGTTTCCCGCGAATGATACAAATCCCCGATTCCCACCCTTGAAGTCTGTAAGGAGACTTCTTTCCCCTGTCATGTGCCTGGAGCATCCACTGTCGACGAACCACTTGTTGTTTGGACCTGTGGCAATCTCCTGCACATGAAAGAAAATAGGTTAGTTATCACGGGGAACCCAAGCCATAACTGACTTGGTTATACCATTCTCGTCCACATACTTAAACTCTTTCAAATACCCATCTCGCCTTTCAGGTGACTTGGGTCGTTGACCAGGAGTTTGTTGTGGTGCCGAGTGATGTAAATTCACTCTTTGCCTTTGAGTAGGCATTTGTTGTGGAGCTCTTGAATAATTCCTATTGTATTGCATTTCAGATTGTGATCCCTGAGCGCTAACCGGTGTGTGATGTCTAATAGGAGTGTGTGACCTAACCGGAGTGTATGCTCTGCTAGGTGTTGTGCTCCTATATTGTTGTTGAGGTCCAGACCTAGATTGATTTGCGACTCTATTCGGTGAATTTGTCCTAACCACTTCTTTTGGTCCAACCTTTACCGGTGTTTGTTTCACAACTTGTTTTGGTGCGGCCTGCACAGTTTTCTCCATACTCTGAGAACTACTAGTGCTCGCCACATTTGTTGAGGGCTTAACTGGTGTTGGCTTCCCTGTCTTAGGTGTAACTTCAGTTTTCCTAAGCGGACAGTTAGAAGCAACATGCCCCTTTTCATGACATCTGAAGCAGGACATCTTATCTATGGACTTCTTGTGTGTGCCCTTAGACTTAGGTGTCTCACTAGTGTCTTGGTCCTTTTGAACATCTATTGCGACTGGTTCATCGTCTTGATCATTAAAATCAATTTTATGTTTTCCTGCAGGTGTTTAACTGGAGGAAGACACAAATTTGACTTTCTTAAGCTTGACGGTTGTGTCAGCCACCTTAGGTGTATTTTCTACTACAGGCTCAGATATAGGTGTAGGTATGTCCTCTAAGTCTACTGATTTATCAGTTTTCTCCTGAGGTTGAGGCACGTAGTTTGCATTAAAAGGAGGAGGAATTTCATGAAATCCTAGACCTACAGGCTTTTTTAGATTGGCGTTGAGCATCTAAAACTTTCCCTAGGTTCAGGCTTGAATTCCTAAACTTTTCTAGCTTACTATTTGCCTCGGCTACCTTTACCTTTGTTTCAGGTAGCTCTACTTCTTTTGTCTTAAGATCTTTAGTCAAAGCCTCTACATGCTCATACATCAGTTCTAATCTTACGCACTGTTTACTCAGCTTGTCCTTTAGAACTATGACATCTTGGGCATCAGCTTTAAGTTTGTCCTTAAGATCTTGCTTAATGTCGTTCAGGCTAGCGTTATCAGCTTTTAGAGACTCATTTTGAGCAGTTATGGTTTTATGTGATTCTAAGACTAGATTCAACCTATCGTTAGAAGTAACACATAACAAGCATAATTCATGAAAAAGAGAGTAAGTCAGACTAACCTTTGTGTTATCGGATTCCACATTGGCCATTTGAGCGGCAAACTCCAGAAGCGTCTGATCATTCGTCTTCTCCACCCACATCGGACTGCTGTCCCTTGTGGTCTGCTCTTCCCCTTTACATCCATTCTCCGTGACTTCAGCCATAAAAGCCCGAGCATTTGATTCCGGATGTGAGCTCCAGTCGTAGGTACCATCCAGCTGTCTGTCTGATGTGACATTTGATAGTAGACCAGCTAGATTGGCTTGACCGGTAGATGAACTCGGAAGGTATCGTTGTTGGGACTGATTCTGAAACTGTCCATGATGCTGATTTTGTCCTTGGTATGTATCTACCTTCGGTCTTTGGCATTCTCTGGCGAAGTGTCCCAGACCTTGACAATTATAGCACTTGACCTTGGACTTATCAAATCCAATTCCCTTATTTTTCATCGTCAGATTCCTTCCAGTCCGTTTGATGAATCTTTTAACCCGTTGGGTTACCATGACCAGTTGCCATTTTAGATCCATTTCCTCAAGATTGTCAGGGTCGACCTGATCATAGTCTTTATCCCAGAGAGCAGGATTGTTAATTTTCCCTTGAACGCAGTTCCCGTACGCGGCCACAAATGAAGCAAGCAAGTTCAAATGTTCTTCCGCTGATTTAGCGCTCATGGGCATCTTAGAGTAGCCCTGAGATGTTGATGCCTGAGTTGCTTGAGGTAGCTGTTCTTCCGATCTTCCCAACCCTAAGAACGCTCTGTTTAGTGTGTCATCAGTCTCTCCTGGTGACGACGTTTCTCCGGTGAAGAACGCTGTAGCAGTCTTCAGATCAGCTGTCGCTGAAGGTTTTGTTGATTTTCCAAAATACATCGCTGGATTCTGGACTTTTTCGTAATCCGTTTCGGCCTTTAGTAGCTCGAAGTGATAAGCTCGCAACGTTCCCACAATATCCTCCAAAGATTGGGTATAATACTTGTCCTCATTAAGCTTTATCATTGCCACATACATAGCCCATTTGGCTGGTAAGGCATCAAGAAGCTTATTGTTCTTCTCAGTGTCATTATACTCAATCCCGTGACTTTCAAGCTCCGTCAACAGATGATAAAAGCGGGTTATTGTATCGTCCAGCTGTTCATCCTTTAACGCCTTGAAAATAGCAAACTGTTGTTTCAACAGCTCCATACGCTTTCTTCGAACCCTAGGATTACCCTCACACCTCTTTTCTAGCGACTCCCAAAGTTCCTTAGATCTCTTTTGAGTCCGAAATGTGTGTAGTATATCCTGAGGCAACGCCATTCAAATTATCGAGAAAGCTCTGTTCTCGGCTTCATACAGTTTCTTATCATCCTCCTTCATCATTTGGTATGATAAGACTCTCTGACGGCCTTCAACTTCAGAAATAGGTGGAATGTATCCTTCGTCAATACATACCCACATGCGCATGTCATTAAAACGCACAAAATCGGCAAACCGATCTTTCCACCAATAATAATCCTCGAGTTTCATCAGCTTAGGCGGAGTGTTTGCCTTCCCGACCTCGTGATCCATTTCTAGAAACTTTTGAAGATTTGACATCGTTTCGAGAGAAATTGAATTGAACTTAATTAATTTAATTCGAAACTAATTTGAGTTAATTCTTTCGAATCTAGGTTGATTCGAATATAATTAAATTTAAATTTATTTGGGATTAAATTCGATTAAGTTTTATAATTCAATTAAATTCGAAA
Source organism: Centrapalus pauciflorus (assembly GCA_020465985.1). Classification (NCBI taxonomy): domain Eukaryota; kingdom Viridiplantae; phylum Streptophyta; class Magnoliopsida; order Asterales; family Asteraceae; genus Centrapalus; species Centrapalus pauciflorus. Next base: position 8,220 of record JAANYP010003377.1, on the reverse strand, counting down.
CTAATGACAGATTCGAAAGTTCCCAAACTCGAAGGTCAAGGCAAACTCGAACACTTAGTAGATTCGAAGCCCTATTCGAAACTAGTCCAAATTCGTATCAAACTCAAATGTCAGCAGACTCGAGAACCTATTCGAAACTAACACAAACTCGAATTAAACTCGAAACAGTGTTTATCAAACTCGAAAGGAGCGGATTTGGTTAGACTCGAGACTAAGAATAACCCTAATTACTCCTAATAGATTCGAGCGCCACAAACTCGAAAAACGGCTAACACTTCGATTTCTTTACGTTTTACAGATTAAATCAATATTTTTACAACGAAAAATATTGATTTCGATAAAAAACGTGAACAACAACGAAGTATTTCCCGGATAACAATTTGCTAAGCTCGAAAGACACGAAAAACACGAATTGGAGAGAAGAATCGTCCAAAAAGCGTCAAGAAACCTAGGATATATCTAGATGAACACGAAGAACACCAAGAACACCCCGTAGGCTCTGATACCACTTGTAAGGTCTACCTAACACAGATCTATCTAGACGCGGAACCGTCAACGAGTGCGGAATCCTCGTTAACGGGTAGACGGTAACAACACTCACCAGAAGCACGGAGACTATCAACGAGCTGCACGAACTACACAAGAACGCACCTGCCTGAAGATTCTCTCCGAAATGACACTAACACTGATGATAAACTCGAAATCGCTTAATGCTTAATCACTCTCGAATTCTGCAAAAAGTCTAATAATATTTCGAGTCTATCCCTAATTATAGAGGCTAATTCGAGTCTGTCATGGGCCAAACTCGAATCCGGCCCAAGGCCCATTCGAGTTTGTCCTCACTGACATTATCGAATCTGCCTACCTATGAACATTAGAATCTACCTAGGATTACATTCGAATCTGACATAGATTCGAATGCCAATCCTTATAGACTTCGAATTTGACTAACTTGTGTATGAAACTTATGTTTTTAACTTATGTTTGATTTTATCTTTGATCTTTATGTTTGAACTTCTTGTAATACGTTACATTAAGTTCAAAACACTCAAACAATAATAATTATCAAACATATATAAACATATACATCAAACACTTGCTAAAACACAATGTTGGATCATTTAGACTGCTATCGTCACACAGGGTGTACCAACAAACTTAATTTGATTGCACACTATGTCTAGAGCTTAATTTTTATACGCTCTTAGGACACTTATTGAGTTATGTTTGTGTGACAATTAATGCATGTCTAATGTGACAAAGCCGTAACAACTATAGTGGTGCTTAATATAAGTATTTCACAATGATTAGTTGGAAATCCTACCAGTGTTATCATCAAGCCAACACTGAACATAGGTCACATAGTTCATAACTATGATGTTAACAGGAAACCTAAGTGGTATTAGTTATTAAATTTCCCAATATCTTTTATTTCAATGTCACGGGTTGCAAAGCCTAATGACTATTTGTGATGATGAAGAGCAGGCATTCATATTTCGAGGGGGAGTAAGCATATTTCCAAGGATATCTGAGAAGGTTACATGATAATCAACATTCTCTTAATCATCATGAGGGCGAGAATAAGTCTATGAGTTAAGAGGGAGAATACTAAAGGAGAGAGACAACTGAAGAATTCAAGGAGAGAAAGAGAGTTTCAACCAGAAAGAAAGCTAATCGGTAGAAAATATTTGTTCGATTGAATTATCAAGGGCGAGAGAACAGAGAAAAGTGGAAAGATCAGAGAAAGTCAAACTTTTAAAGTTCAAAAGCTTAAAGTCACTTCAAGACCAAAGCTGAAGAAAAAATCATTCTACGATCTATCTGAAGCTTGTTTTAAAGTGAAGATATATTCTGATTCTCATGTTTGACTGAAGATTATTATCAAATCTAAAGATCAATTTCATTCCAGTTGAAAGTTCGTAATCTCCAGAGAAAGCATGTTACAAATTTGAAGTCGCAATTTGAAAGCTAATCACAAAGGGGGAGAATGTTAGATCCAAAGTTGTGATAGTTTCAGTGTTCAAAGTGTAATAGTTGAAACTTAGTTTTGTGCTTATTTTGTAAGGATTCAAACTTTATTGTAAATTGATTAAAAGACCAAAAGGTCAACCCATGGGTATGGATAGTATTTGGATCCGTTTAGTTTGTTTATAAATAGTTGATTTCTAGGTTTTTCTATGTAACCATTCAGCTCATTGTGTACGTACGCTTGAAGTGCAAATTAAGGTTTCTCTATTCTCTGAATTATCTTAGTATTCTTGATATTATTCATATATTGTTCTTCATGTGATTGATTATATTGTTGAATATTTTTTGAATGTTGAATGAATGCTTCTAATATGGGCATTACACAAATTTTGTCTGAACATGTATCTTAACAAAGCAACAATAATCAAAACTCGACCCCAATGGCGTGTCTCCTTCTTCAGGTAATGATCGTACAAAAATTAAATGTCTTCAAACTCCAAATAGTTAAAGACCGATTCTTCAAACCAATATACTTCACCATCATCACGTTTCAGCATCCGCTCGGGCATATAAACACTTGCAATCCTTTTGATGCTTTTCACTTCCATGATTCTTGTAATCCTATGTTCAGATGGAGCACCATCAATAGCTATCCCACCTTTGTCACTCTCTCCAACATTCTCGTGGTGTATTCTACTTGAGCACCTCTTGACCAAATATCCGAGCATCCGGAATAAGAATCCGAAAATCTGATCCGCAAATATTCAAAATTTCGTATTCGGATTCGAATAGTAAAATTTCGAAGTGTCATATTCGGATATCCGAAATATCCGAAAATCCAAAAAAAAAAAAAATTAAAATTTTATATGTCTTTTTATTGGATAGTTTATAATTTTGTTTATGAATGTAAAGTTAGGGGGGCTAGATGTAATTTCTTATTCTTGTAAATGGTTTATATAGGATAGGTTATGTAATGTTGACGTTTGTCAATCAACGGTGCCTAGATTTTAGTGCAAAAAGAGAAATAGGGTTTGTTAACAACAGTTAGTTTCAAGGACTAAATTCGAGCAACCTTTTGATTTTATGGATTATCTATATACTAACTTTGTGTTAGGGACGAAATTCGTAACTTATAAAATATCACATGGGCTATTTATGTAAATTACTCTTCAAAATATAAATTTATCTATATTTATAAAATATTTTCAATACCAATTTAATACACGTACATTTACCAACTTCAATTGACCAATGAATTTCTTCCAACTACCAAGTTTTGATTGGTAGACTCTATTTATTCTTTTTATTTATTTTTTAAAATTTTAAGATACCAAGTGATGTTGTTAGGCACAAAAAGGCCTCAGTCAAACCTGTTCTACATCTGAGGGGGAGATTTATAATCAAACCTGTTGATGCATTTGAAGGTTGAATTTAAGGCCTGTTATATGTCTTATTGAAACCTGAAAATGATTTGCAATATCAGTCTAAAGCTGTTCTATATGTTGCATGTGTTGCAACTTAGACAGTTTGTCCAAGCTGCTCTGTCTGCTGAACAGGCTGGACATAAACTGTCTACGCTGCTCTACACTGTTGAGCAGCTTGGGCATTTTTAAAGTGTTCTGTTCTTTGTGAACAGAACCTGTTCTTTGTGAACAGGCTAAACACTTTATGGAATATGTTTCCAAGTCATCATGTATTGTTTTTGACTACAAGATCAGTTTACAAAGTCGAAGACAAAGTGGAAAACAGAAATGCTCAGCCTGCCCAAGCTGTTCTGTAACATGAAGACAAAAGGTTATTTGAAAAAGGGTGACATACCTTTTTCTTATATCAAAATAGGCCTTTACAAGGAAGAAAGACGCAAAGTTGACATTCCTAAATTAGTTAAAGGCAATGCAACAGTAGACAAAGTAAAAAGACAAAAGTTCTGCACATGTGAAGACAAGTCTGCTTTTCAGAAAAGTGCAGAAAAGGTTATGTTGTCTTTTCAACAAGACTTCTCCTTTTTCATTTCGTCCAATGAAGATGTTTCTCTTAGATCCTCTAAGTGAGTATAAAAGGAAGCTTCTAAGGTCAGAAAGAAGAGTGAAGAAAGCTAAGTGCTGAAACCCAAGAGTGAACGTGCAAGTGTGATTTTCATGCATGCAAACCTTCTGTGTAAACCAGCATCTGTGTGTATAAGCTGTTTTACATAAGCCGTTCCTTTAAGTCTTGTAAACACAGTGAGTGCTACTTAGTGAGTGTATTCATTGTATACTAGTTTGAGTCTGTCTTAGACTAGTAAGCATACTGTTGTATCTGTCATCTCAGTTTGAACTATTCCGCATTCAAGCTTGTTTGTAATTAACAAATTGTTGATAATACATACAAACATTGAGAAAAGAGTGTCTAGTTTTTAAATTGATGTATTCACCCCCCCTCTACAGCTTATAACTATATACTTTGGGAACCTCTCGGGACCTACAACTGGTATCAGAGCAGTTTAGAGTGTGTGTCATTCTAGATCTCTCATTCTCCCAAGTTTCCATGGACAACAGTGCTGCAAATTCTTCTTACTATGACAATGGCTCTATGGGCAAACCTCCCAAATTTAATCATCAAAACTTCTCTGGTTGGAAGTGCAGAATGATGCTCTATTTAGAGAATCTGGATGTACAACTGCCAGAGATAGTGATGGAGGGTCCCTATGTGCCAACCTCTGTTACTACCATAACTCCAGCGGTTGAAGGAGCTGCTCCTGAAATTAGGACCTTTGAGAAAGCTAAAGCTCAATGGTCTGATGAAGACAAGAGATTGGTGGCTCTGGATGCAAAGGCCAGAAACAACCTTGTCATTTCTCTCCCTGATGATGTGTTCAAGCAGGTTGAGAAAATGAAGACAGCAAGGGAGATGTGGGATACTTTGTGTACCGTCTATGATGGACCCACAATCACACTGGACAACAGGATCAACAATCGTGTTAGACAGTATGAACTCTTCTTTGCTAAACCAAAGGAGACTCTCACTGAAACCTACACCAGGTTTACTGCTCTAGTGAATGATCTCAAAGCTGTTGGGATCACCAAGGACAGTCTTACCCTGGTGAATATATTTCTGGACATTTTACCTGAAGAGTGGAACTACTTTTCAACAATCCTAAGGAACTCAGGTACTATCAGAAGTATGGATCTGGTCAATCTGTATGGATCCTTACTGAATGATGAACAGTCAAGGCAACAAAAGAGAAATGCCTTGGAAATGTCCAGAAGAGGAGCAGCCTTTGTGGCTAATGTGAGACAGCTGTAAATCAGGTGAGTGATGTGTTCATTCAACCTGATCAACAGGATGATGAAAAGGAGGAGGTGTCAGACGAAGAAGATGCTGCAGATCTTGCTGAACAAGATGATGAGCAAATGATAGCCATGCTTGTCAAAAGGTTCAACAAGAAAAGGTTTGGAAGAAACATGCTGCAAGGAGGTTCAAGTGCTGGCAAAAAGAAGGCATTTGACAAATCCAAAGCTGAGTGCTTCAAGTGTGGCAAAACTGGTCACATAGCTGCTGACTGTGTGTCAAAAGCTGTTGGTCAGTCATCAAAACCCAACAAGACTAACAAGGATGATGGCTATAGGGTTAAGTACCTTATGGCCATGGCTAAGCTGAGGAAATTGGAAAACTCAGTGTCTTCCAATCGCCAAAAGGGACTTATGGCAGAGACATGTGACTGGGAGGAATCTGATTCATCATCTGAAGAAGAAGATAATCAATGTCAGATGGCCAACACTGATGTCCCATCAACAAGCAGCTTCAAACAAGATATGGCTGAAGCTGAAGCCTTCAGCAGCTTAGAGAACTGGAATCCTACTATGATGTATAAGGTACAAAATTTTATGGCTTACAGTTCTGAAGAAAAAGTTAAAATGTTTGAATATATGCTTGTTGATCTCAAAGCTGCTGTTGAGAAGCATGATGCTTTACTATCTGAAATCTCTAAGCTTAAAGCTGATCTTAAAACTAAATCCAGTAAACTGGACAGTTTCCATAAGTTGGAAACTGAGCTTGATGAGTTAAAACACATCAACTCTATTTTACTGGAAGAAAAGAGAGAAACAGATATAAAGCATGCCAAGCTTCAAAAGATAGTTGACTCTTGGTGCCAATCTGCACAAAAAGTCAGCCATTGTATAAGTCAACAGATTCCTGCACAAATCCAAGCCTATCTTGGAGGGATCTTGACACAGCAGCTTCCATTGTTGAGATAAGTAATCTGAAAGAAGATTTATCCACTCTTGGTGAACTTCCAAATACATTCATTCAAAATGTGAATGGTAAACTAATCTCAACAAACAGGTTTGTCAGGCCTCAAAATACTGACAGCTTGTGTGAACTCAGCTCAAAAGCTGATGTTGGAGTTTGTTCTCCAAGTCAGCCTGCTAAGTGCTCTGCTAGCTCACATAAGCAAAAGAAAGGAAAAGATGTTCAAACTGAAGCTGTGGATGCTAAACCTGTTGACAAAACAGGTTCTGAGTCCAAAGTTGATGGTAAAAAGCGTGTTAATCCTTTTGATGCTAAACACTTTGAAAACAAGTTTTCAAAAAGTAAGCAGCCTGTTTTCAACAAGGGTAAGTCTCATGTTGAAAACAAAACTGCTGTGATTTCAAATAAGTTTTCAAATCATAGTGGTAAATTGGTTTTAAATGAAATTAAGTTTTTCAAAACCAGACACAGTGAGTATGCTGATAGGCAGCATAAATCACAATCCAGTAGGGGCAAAGGCAAAGCCATTGCTCAAACTGAGACAACTGGGAATAAGTTTCCCAAACATGTGGAAGCTCAAAAGCTAATCAAGCTTCCTGTCTTTGACATCTGTCCTCCCAGAAAGAGGAAAGAAGAGACAGTCAAAGCTGTGACTATTGAACTCTCCACACAAGCTGTTGATTCAACAAAGAATGCTAAACCTGCTGAAAGAATCAACAAATATAGCTCAGAATGTGTTTCTGAAGGATCTTCTTCCAAAAATACTAAAAAGAGAAAATGTTACAAATGTGGGAAGAAGACACATCTGGCCAAGGACTGTCCTGAATCTGAGGACATGAGGCCTGTTAACTCTGTTGTTTCTCTCACAGCTGTCACAGGCAGTGTTGGAAATGGCACAGTTACTGAGAATGGTATTCAAGCTGATACCATTCAGATAGGGAATATTACTGTGGATATTTCAAATCCATCAACAAATGTTGATGAAGTAGGAGAACTCATCTCTGTGATGAGTTCCCCTAAAAATGACTAATAATTCTCTTATCACTCTGCAGGAAAAACAACCTTCCCAGGTTTGATAGCTTGGATAGTGGCTGCTCAGAGGCACGATGAGCAGGTTGTAAAAAGAATTGGCTGATGAACTCAGAGCCTGAAAAAGGGCCAAAATTCACCTTTGGTGACAATTTACAGGATACCTGAGGGATATGGAACTTAAAAGGCTGGTGCTGAGTCATTTTTCAAAGTAGTAGAGCCTATGTGGTTGGGCTAAAACATAACCTTGTTAGCATAAGCCAACTATGTGAGGCTGGCTACAGGTTAAGCTTTGATGAGCACCTAGCCTGGGTGTTTTTTAGCATAATTGGGATTCCCAAGGCAAAGTTTGATAGGTGCTCAATCGAAAGAAGGTGTATATGTTGTGATATGTCAGTCTGGCTGACATCCTCACACCTGAAACGCTGTTTTCTCACAAGAACAAATGGCTTATCAAACTGGTCTATGGCAGAAGACTGTCACATCTGAACTTCAAGAACATCAACAAACTCTGTAAGAAAGAGTTGGTGACAATGGAGGTTTACCTTCTAATGACTTTTGGCTAAGGATAGATTATGCACAGCTTGTGAGAAAGGCAAGGCAGGAGAAAAACATCTTTTAAATCCAAACATAATTCTCTATGGATACTCCACTCTAGGTCTTAATCCATATGGACTTGTTTGGACCTGTTAATGTCTGGGCCAAGTCTAGGAGGAAGAAGATAGCACTCTTGTAATGGAGTTGATGAGTTCTCCATGGTAGTACGGGGTGGTTACACATGGGGTGATCTTTCTCGTCTGAGAGCAAAGGAGAGGCTGGGGCTATAGGAGATTTTGGATTTGTCGAAAAAGATGAAATGGCTGAACTCATGGGGGGCCCAATAAAGCAGCGTTAGAAGTGATCATGGTACTGGAATTGTATTCAGAACAGTACTCTTGAAGACTTCTGTGAAGAGAAAGGGATCACTCAAAACTTTTCAGGCTAGTAAGA